>CM046864.1:18915202-19177448 GCA_025617745.1 Heliocidaris erythrogramma | reverse complement strand
GATGCATTCAAATTCAGACACTATCGTCTAACGATCGATATCGGTCTTTCAAATTTTGAATGGAGTCATTGAAATTCTTTTCTGGTTAATGCCGTACGAGTTCTTGGCAAGTGATATAGATTGATTTGTCTGGTGGGGGTAATGGTGGATCTCATTATTTGCTGTAAATATATTATTGAAGACAGTGGGCAATTCATGATTATGATACTGAAACATAAGTACAGCAAGATCGAGGCGGTAAATATCATATTTTTTTAGTACATTATTAGAGTGAAAAAGACCATCAGTGTGGCGATAATTAACATTACTTATAATTTGCATAGCTGTCTAACAGGCATGGCGCACTGTTTCCCCAGGCTAATATTCCATAATTTAGATATGGTAAAACTAGTGTGGAGTACATAGTTTTCAAAAAACTTACAATACACATTAAATCGAATGCACTTATTTAAAACTTGCCAGCCTTTTGATGAAACTGAATGACCGAAGAGTAACAGAAGCCGGTGGCAGGTGAAATTGGATGCTTCGATTTCAAACTTTTGCTTGAAAGTCAAATTTGAATCAAGAATATATAAACCTATATATAATTCCCACTAGGTAACAATCCTTTTCAATCCCTATGAACTTCATGAAACCTCATATATTCACTACATCTTCAGGGTATTAAAGTATTTCTAAAACACACTTGAAACTCATTTAACTTCTAAATAACGAACTAGAAAAATCAACTTGCATGTCCCGTTCCTGTCTTGCCAGGACTGCTTCCACAAAACTAAAACTCTAGCTCTTCGGAGTAATCAAGTTGCAGTGACGGGATACACTTAAAGCGATACCAAACTCCTCTAAAGCCAAATCACCAACCAAATGGTAAATCTTCAACAACAAAAAACCATTATAACAATGTTAATTCCCCTGTCATGCCTATGTATACCAAATGGTTTGACGGCCATATGCAATGCCTATACCTGCAACTGTCAACATAGTTTGTCCCGGGGGGGGGGGGGGGGGGGGAGGGGGGACAGTGCTATGTTCAAAGTAATACCTAAGTCACACCGTCACCGCCAAACCGACCGATTCTTGGCCATTCGGCGCAATATAATTTCTCGCTCGGTCTGGAGTCGGATTCGCTGGTGTGACTGAAGTAGAAAACTAGAAAATGCATGAAAGGTGACCATGAAAATTAAAGGTAAAGCATTACCGAAGTTGAGCATGAATAGCCCTGGAGTTGGTCATACACATTTTGTTTTACAGTGTGGGGGCAGAATGACCGTAAACGTCTTAGGGGACGTACACCAGCTATTCCGTTGGTTTTTATTACATATTAATCAGACTTACTTGTAATGTTACTCTATACGGGAGCCTAATCATTTCCAAGCTTTTTTAGTTAGGCTCCCCACATTTTACATTTTCTTTTTAGCCAGTCGTACCTATCTCTCTCGAAACTTTATATTTACTTTATACTTGATTGGAGTTCCTTACCCGTATAGTTATATTTGTAAAATCTCAATTGCTTTTGGTGTAAAAGTGGAACAAATAAACTTCAAACTTCAAACTAGCTCAACTCTATACTGGAAATATGCCACTTCTGTTGTCTAGGATAATGTTCCCGAGCCTAGCATAATAATCAATTTGTTAATTGAATGAAAATATACCTGACAACATTCCTTAATCTTTGGAATCTTTATGGAACAGCTGTATATTGCTTGGCTTTAGATGTCCAGAAGAAGGAGCTTTATTGGAGTCGATATAACAAACGTGGATTAAATCAGCGACTGGTAGGAGAAGGTATTTTTGGGCCCGTTTCCGAGATACTTGGAAATGTACATGTACATTCTACTCGATGTGTCATTGACCAACGTGGATGGTGGGTACATCTATGCCAAATGTAATAAGATTGGGTTCTTGTCTAGCGTTCAGTATTTTTAGCCCGGCTTTAGCCCGGCTGCCAGTACAGCCTTCAAGCATTT
This sequence comes from Heliocidaris erythrogramma, assembly GCA_025617745.1. Classification (NCBI taxonomy): domain Eukaryota; kingdom Metazoa; phylum Echinodermata; class Echinoidea; order Camarodonta; family Echinometridae; genus Heliocidaris; species Heliocidaris erythrogramma. The sequence continues at coordinate 19,175,481 of CM046864.1, read as the reverse complement.
CAATATATTTATTCCTATCATTGAAAATTGATGTAAGCCTAAAAATACATGATTTTGAACTCGATTTCTAAACAAAATGACGGGTTTTCGAGCTTTTTGTGTTTCCATATTTTGCAAACCTGAGAGAGCTGTATTTTTCGTCTACTAGATGAAAAATTGGAGTGCCCAAGCATTAAGTCAAATTGGAGAGTATCAAAATTTTATACATCAAGCAGCTTTTCTTAACGAGGTCGAGGGTGGCAAATGTAGATTAATATCAAACACAATTTGGCAACTCCGTCACGTATCTTGCGAGGTCCTCTCTTATTTGCCCTGTACTTAAAAAAATTATAAAATTTCATTTTTTTCTTAAAAGAAAATAATAGAATTATACATGCACCCTAGATAAAACCATTGTACATATGGTTTTACCTGTATGCAATGAATGTATTCCTTCATCAACAAATAGGAAATTGAAATTCATGAAATCTTCTGAATAGAACAAATGGGAGAGGAAGATAGGTAACGGAGTCGCATTTGTGTTTGATTGATTACAACTTAAAAAATTCATAACGTTCTTATTTCCTATCGGATTTAGCTCACACCTTCACTTATCAGTTTCTCTAATTTTTTTTATTTAACTAAAATTAACAAAACACTAGGGTGGACTTCCCCTGTAAGTAAAATCGGAGAGTAGCATATGATTTTTAGGCAGCTCTACAGCAAGCAGCTTTTCTCAATGGTTTATGAGTGTTCATTGAAGCAAAACTTGTCACGTAAAAGGAGGACATATGGATTATCCTCCAATAACAGTTGTCTTCTCATCTTACTGCTCAATGACAGAATTCCAAATCGTTCTATATCTTGCAGGTACTTGTACACCATGGCAAGGCAGCTCGGACGATTTCGTCTGGAAGATGGTGACTTCACCGTCATAACGGACAAATTAGGAGCGGGCACGCCTATGGGATTAACTATCGACGAACAAGGTCCAAAATCTTATAATATAATACACTAAGGATTTTGGGCTCTTATTTTGGTTCAAATAAGCTCCTCCCCTGGCCCTTTCGGTCCCCGCCTTTTGGTACCCACGGGTGGGGAAGGGTTCTTAGGGTGGTGGGAGGCACTTCTTGAGGGCTGACGTCCCGTCCATATTTCATAAATTCATTTTTAAACATTGAATTTCCGCAGGGAGTAGGCCTAATAATTCCACCAACCCATGAAGCGGGTTTGTAGCTTCAGGCCCAGCCAACCCATATACCTTTCCCTGTGAAGGGGAGCTATGCCAAAGAACAGCATGGCCATAATTTTATATCCGCATGGCTTCAGTGTACAGTACAGTATTATACACACGTGTTAGATCGTTCGCACGTACGTGTACAGGTCATCATACAGGTATAGAGTTACATCATTTGAAGCTTCATGGTCACACAAACAGTTTAGTGTGTATGTTTCACGACGTTCGCTACCGGTTATTTGACACTTTATCAGAAAATCTGATAAGAAAATTCCTTCGAAAATATTTCCATAATGATTATGAATACGTATAATGATATTAATCCCTTCTCCCCTCGCCCTGGAGGGGATGGGATGACAATGGAATGGCAACGACGGAGCTGGAGGGGGGGGGGGGGTAGTAGGGGGGAAGTCAATCCGTCGGTCATCCCAAGACCCATATAAGGGGGTCATAATCCCCCTGAAAATAAAATGACAAATTAATTTTTTCTCATTATTGCATCATTTACAGGGGACGTACCGCTAATTATTGATGTTACTCTGAGTATTAATAAACCACAGAAACATGGCAAGATCAAATCGCTCCCTCTAGCTCTATGCATGGATATTCTACTCGAACATTATTATATCCATATCATCAATTTTCATCAAGATTAAAAGGAATTTTCTTCAGAACTCATGCAAGCTTTGGATAAATAAGACATATTCACATGATCAGGGCGGATCCAGAATTTAGTATAAGGCGGGGAAAACAAGTGCAGGTTTGTCAACTTTTGGAAAAGGCAGACCTGGGGGGGGGGGGGGGGGGGGGGGGGGGGGTGGCGAGAATTCTTTTTTCGTCAGACCTAGAAAATTCGCTCAGGAGGGGGTGGTTATGGGGGTCCCTCCATAATTCTCTGACAAGCAAAAAAAAAGAAGGTTAATTCTAAAAGGGGGCGGGGGAACAACAAAAGGGCGGATCGTCTATGGTCAAAATGCATACTTTCCTGCCATTGAACGGGGGGGGGGGGGGGGGGGGGGATGGCACGGGCCAGAAGCACCCCCCCCCCCCCCGGTCCGCCAATGGACATGTTGTAAATACTTCTTGGTAAAAATAACTTTACCCGACTTTTTTATTTATTCACTTGATTATTGTCACAAATATACGGTACGGTGATTAATCATAAACACAGCTAGCGCCCGTGGATGTCCACGGGCTGCTTCTGCTAGTATTATTATATTTTCATGAATGTTCTCATTGAAATACGCATCCGTAAAGCGCGCTATATATATATATATATATATATTTATTTATATATATATATATATATATATATATATATATATATATATATATATACAAATTATGTATAACAATGCGCCCTCCCGCTATTACCATAATGGCTTTATGGCAACACAAGGACTTGGGACCCTTGTTGTGCGGTTGCACATTGTGGGGAAGAATTGCATAGTGGAGTCGCCAGAGTGCTCAAACTGCGAGCAGCGAGCATAGCATATAACGCAAATAGTGAACGTCTCACATAGAGACTCTCATATACGTCACAATGAATGAATACGCTGCAAAAACCACGGTGTTAATTCAAAACCATCTCGGTATCAATATTGGACTACACCAGATGTTAAAACAACACCAGATAGTGGTAAAACAACACCACATATAGGTTCAATGTTTCAAGGTTTCTTTTTTTTCCACATGTTTTTTCAGTGTTTTACATATACACAAATTTATATTATACTATCATAATTTCGGTGATATCAAGCATAGTAAAGAAACAAAAGTGGAGGAGTATATTAAAAAGCACATCTTGTATTTATAGACCCCTTTGTGAGAAAAAAATATACTTACAAATGCTCTAAGTTTATGGAAATAATTACTAAATATATATACTTTGCTCTATCCCCCCCCCCCCCCCCTTACACTACAAAACAGAATAATTGTGACAGTGGTATGTGCACAAATAAATATATTGGAAATGATAACAGGCGATGACTTCAGTAGGAGAGAAGAAAGAGAGAGAGAGAGACAGACAGATAGAGAAGGAAGATGAACGATGGGGACGTTATACATTTTAATCCTTTCTGCAATGATGTTCTTTTCATTCCAGCTCAATTTTTTAGTTCGAAATGATATTTTCCCTCTTATTTTTTACCATTTAGCAGTTACATGTATATCTATTCAGCAGGAATTTTTTTAGTCTACGTTTAAATGAAAAAATGGTGGGAGCTGATTTAATAGTATTATTTAATGAGTTCCAGAACTGTGGTCCGGTATATATAAAAGTCTTTTGTGCAGTAGCTGTCCTGGTCATTGGTAGATGTAGCATATTTGATTGTCTCGTGGGGTATTTGTGTACTTCATTATTTTTCAAAAATATTTGCAATAAATTTTCTGGTAACTGATTTTTTCCCAATTGGTACATAAGACAGCCAAGATTGTACAAGTATAATTCGTCAATTTTTAGGACCTTGTTGTTATAAAAGAGAATGTTAGTTTGAGAACGATAACTTTTATTGCAAATGATTCTCATTAGCCTCTTTTGTAGTAACATAATTTTATTGACATTTTGTTTAATAGTAGCCCCATGAGTAGCCCCATGAGAGTATACCATAATTCAAAAGGGATAAGACAAGAGTGCAGTATAATACATGCAGGGTGGGCTGTGGAAAAATATTTAATTTTGTTAATGACACCGGTGTTACATGATACCTTCTTATATAATTGAATAACATGAGATTTCCAGGAAAGACGGTCATCAATTGTAATACCAAGAAATTTGGTATTGGTTACCTGGGTAAGTACATGGTTGTTGAGAATTATAGGTTCTGGAAGTGCAGTAATACTTTTACTAAATATCATGAAATGGGTTTAATCAAGGTTAAGGGAAAGTTTATTTCCTGTTATCAAAATTGCTACGATTTTTAACTCAATGTTGACGATTTCTGTGAGCAGGTGTGGATCATGATTGGTAAAAAATATGTTAGAGTCATCAGCAAAGAGTATAAAGGATAATAGTCTGGATGAAAGATAAAAATCATTAATATACAATATGAATAGTAGCGGGCCTAATATGGAGCCTTGTGGTACTCCGCACGTTATGTCTCCTAAAGTGGATGAACATTTATTAATAACTACAAATTGTTTCCTGTTTGTAAGGTAATTCCTGAACCACTCCAAGGCCTTTCCTCTAATTCCATAGTGATTCAATTTATGTAAAAGTATATCATGATTCACTGTGTCAAAGGCCTTGGAGAAGTCCAGGAATATGCCGATAGTGTGGGAATGATGGTCAAGTGCGTTCGTGACCTTGTCGATAAGAGTCAGGAGCGCATGTGTGGTATTATGCTGTTCACGAAAGCCAAACTGAACATTACTCAGTATGTCATTACAACTGGTGCTAGGAGGTCGATAGATGATACCAATTAAAATAGCTTTCTTTCCAGGATTAAGGATTTCAATAAATAGACTTTCTAAAGCTGAAGTTAAAATCATGTCAGTGTGTATCTTGAATTGGTACCTTGTAAAAATATATGCCGCAACCCCTCCCCCTCTGCTAGGCCTATTATTTGTGATTAGTGTATAACCAGGTAGGGATAGAAGAGAACATGTATTGTCGGTTAACCAGGTTTTAGTAAGTCCTATGACAGATGCATTATATTTGATATTTTCTAAAGTCATACGGAGGTTTTCAAAGTTTCTGTTTAAACTTCTGATGTTAAAATGTAGCATGGAAGCATGCAAACTGCTCTTCGTTATAATATTGGGCAACATTATTGGGCACTTCATCATTTAAGTCAAAATCATATTCAAAGGCAGCTTGTTGTCTGTTAAAAAGATCGGTTATGTCATTTATAGAGTCGTTATGATTTGTACTTGAGTCATGGCTAAAGTTATTGTTATCATCATGTAGGCCTACAGCAAAAACAGAGTTATTTTCTTCATCACTTACAAAAGGCAATATATCTGTAGGTAAACTATCCATTTGAAAAAGATATACGCGTCAAGCGGAAGTTGGAAAGTATGCAGAAGTTTTTAAATGCGTGTGTCCCCATAGAAAAATGAGATGAAGAGAAAGATGTTAGAAAATGAAAAAGAATAAAAGGAATGTAACGACAGAGTACGAATAGTAGGGATAGATACAATGAGTAAAACAGACAAAGCAAAATTATGAGTGCACAGAGTATTAGCGGTTCATGTGTATACATTCCTGAAGATTTTTGCACAAAATTTTCACTACGTTTTGCTAATGCTGGGCCCCTCAGATGAAAAAGGTAAATGCGTATTGACCGATGAATTCGTGCATACACTCTCAGAAATGCCGACTAAAATCACTAGGCCGTTCAAAACATGAACCCACCACCAACCGTTGGCCAAAAAAAAACCAACAAAGAAACACAAAATTCACATGACTTACATGCATTTTTTTCCAACCAACAGCTGGCAGGCCCATATCCTAAACAACCCGACGACCCCCAACCAACACCTCTGAGAATGTAGAAGCAAATAAATTAAGGATACGTTTTGTCTATTGCCTCTTGCTCTTAAATCGTACCATGTTTGCACAGTATACATTTCATCTACCAGAAAAAGGCCATTGTACCCCCAACAGCCAGAATGTAACCCGCATAGGTCAGTCGCTTTTAGAGCGGACAAGCACAGAGCACCAAAGCGCTAAAAGCATACCCGCCCGCTGCCCCGGTCACTGACCCCAAAACAACAGAGCCCGCCCATGACGCGGGCGAAATCACTCAAGCAAAGGGCACGAGCAAGGCAGATAGTGGTAAAGCAACACCATTTTTATTCGAAACTGGTGTTGCTTTAACACTTATCTGGTGTAATCCAATATTGATACCGAGATGGTGTTGAATTAACATCCTGGTTTTTGCAGTGTCGGTCACAAAACAGAGAAAGTAAGAAAAGGCGCGAAGGAAAGAAAAAGCGTATAAATGCGTCATAAAGATAAAAAATGAGAGAGGGAGAAAGAGGACGGGAGTATACACGTCATCAAGGAAGAAAAAAACCCAGAGAGATAGAGAGAGAGAGAGGGGAATGAGAGGGAAGAGAGAGAGAGGGTAGAAAAAGAGAGGAAAAGATAGAGATAGAGAGAGAAAGGACAAAATGTCTTAGAACGGGGAAAGGAATGAAAAGAAACATTAAGTCCATGTGGCTGTAGACAGGCCAGCTGGTGGATTAACCGTTCCTCCTGCATCTTGCGATCTTCGTATGTATTCCCATGGCATTATAAGCACCCCGTATATCTTAACATCACCGATGTTGTGACCCGGCATGTTAAAATTCTGCGCCAGTGGTAGTCATGGCGTCTTCATTTTAATGGACCTGAGATGTTCATTTGCCTGATCTGTCATTCTCCTCTTCGTTTCCCATATCATGCCTACATTATCTTGGAGCAGGAGTTGCATATGATAGCATTACTGGTAGTACATGAGAACTTGTCAGTAATGTGCCAAGTAGTCCTGGGCCCCCTCAAGTGATTAACTTGGCTCACGTGCACGCAGGTGTTACATCTTTTCCTGGTTTTCATTTCCTGGAACATCTAATATCGTCCGTGAGCGGACCAGGAATTGCCTTAAGCTTGCGTCTTTCTCGTATGCTATCAGCAGGGGGTCCTTGAAGAACTCTCGAGTCGATGTATCTTGTTAAAGGATACGAGTGTTGTCAACTATGGTAAAGACCAATTTAGCAGTGGTATGTGAGAACTAGTGGAACGCGATCTGAACTCCGTTTAGTTTTAGGTTGCAGAGCTTGCTTGTCGACTAACGGAGGAGGTTTTACTCCCGGCTCTGCTGATCACCTGTTCTGGGTAGCCTCTTTGGTGGAAAAATCTTCGTCATCACTGCACTGGAGAAGTCTGTGTTTTAATTGCACGTAGTCCTTCGGCATTGGGGATGTCGGCTCTACCGACAACCTCATGTGGCCACTGTGTCCAGCCTACAACCACAACTGCTCCAGGTGCATTCTCGTCACTTTGAGGCTGTCTGCCACCAAACTCGCCGCAAGCGCAGGTCGCCCAAGGCTACATCACATACCCCACCTGCCCCACCTGATGATTCCACGGCAGTCTTCCACACATTGTGTTCTCTCGATTGCCCCACTCATTCTGCTGGTAATACTATCCAACTTGAGCACCATGTGTACAACGGATTCTTGCGGGCTTGGGAGAAGTGTGCCTCGGACCCACAGCCATGCTCACTGTCGGGATACAATACAACAAGCGAACCTGTCTTACAGTTGCTTGTGTGGCGCCTTTGGATAAAAGATGCGCTAATCATGTAGGTGACTCAAGTTTGAGCCTCGTCAGGAACAGATTGGATATTCAGTATTGACAAAATTGTCTTTTGCTGAAATAAAAATAGAGTGAAAGACAAGGGAAAAATACAAGTCTTAAAGTTGTAGTCTCTCTCAAAGTCTTCAAACGGGGCCTCTTGACCAGAGCCCTACATAAATGGCGCAAGTCCTGCCAGAAAAAAAAATACGCTTCCCGGCAGGCTTGTGTCGCCTTGGGGCTCATCCCACAGACTTTCCCCACGATCGGTGACACACAAGAAGCCGCGGCCGAGACCACTGCCTCTTTGTCTGCCTCACCCTCATCCCACTCTGACCAACAATGCCACTGTCCACAGCGCACTGTGCCTCCCCACCTCCTTCAACTTTGCCGTTCCCGGCCACTGAGGAGAACCGTGAGAAACTTGGAAAGTGGCTTCTTGAATATTATGCCAGCAGCTCATTCAATGTCTGTGAACACCATGTACTCCCAATGATGTCTGGCCCACCAATGCGCCTGATGGTGGACCCTACTGACGACACCCTCATGTGGTCTGACTTAATCGCAGAGGCATTCTTCCAAGCTGCGGAATGGCTTGACATCTGCGGGTGCAATGGCATGACGCTTAACCCCTCGAAGTTCATGTTCGCCCGATAGAGGGTGGAATTCGCAGGGTTCGAGATCGCCCCGACCACTCGCGCCCTCGGCGCGACTGCGGCGCGGCTGTGTTCTCAACACGCCGACTGAGCGATATCGCGGAAGTTTTAATTCATCTCGTTAGGTGGATCGCCACAATAGCCCGCACTGACATTGTGGCGCAGTTTTGGCAATTGCGATTGTTGAGTACTCCCTCTATTGTTTGGTTTATGTATATGCTTGAAGCCAAACTACGGGAAAAATACGCCGAACAGCGACGGCTTTGGAATGCATATCAACTGGTGTTAGTGTATTGGTTAACTTCTGTTATATCTATTACTAGTTTTATGGCTATACCTATGCTATCAAAACATGCCGAAATCTTAATTGTCAAAAAGGAGGGTTGAGAAAATCAGAAACTGGCGGAGGCATGTGCAACACCAATGAATAGTAAGCAAATAATTACCGTTGGTGAAGGTGATGGGACAAACTATCACTTCCGAGGCGATCTGGATGTAGCTATCTTTCCGAAGCGAAGCTGAGGATAGATAGCGTTAGTCATTCAGATCGCCGAGGAAGTGATAGTACGTCTCATCGCCTGAAATCAAAAGGTGATTATTTTCTTTATATTCCACATCTGAAAACATTTAACTGGCACAAGAAAGACAATTATTGTCTATTTCTCGAAAAAGACATTTATGATTTAGGCCTGAATAAATTCACACATGTTAAAACCACAATGTACTATAACCCCCATAAACCGTACCCCTATACCTGGGTGCGCACAATTGTTTTATCATGTTAAGCGCGCTATTGGGCAATGCGCGCTTATTTTAGTACGCCTTTTCATTTGGACTATTCGTAGAGATCACGCACTTTTCAATTTACTGTTCGTAGAGGTCACGCACATTCATTTCACGCTACCCAAAATATTGATAACGCATTGTGACTCTGTAATGGACTGAAAAGATCAGCGAAACACATGAGTACTGTCCTGTCAAGGTCACGAACTTTTCTTCTCGGGTCGATTGATATTGGGAAAACTACGTTTTATCACGTGATTACCTTTTGACCAATCTAACAGCAATATTCTTAGTATGTGGAATATAAAAAATAATATAATTATGTATTATGTGGAGTAATTCCATGCTTTAAAAGAGTTATTATTTCAAATTAATTGAAATTGCTTATAATTCCATGCTTTAAAAGAGTTATTATTTCAAATTAATTGAAATTGCTTATACAACAGCCATGAATTATTTCTTCTTCTTAACCATTTTATTTTTCTTCTTCTTTCTTTTTACCATAAAATAGTACAGAACCAAAAGAGGGTGAAGGTATTTTTCGTTTGGTGGTATTCCCTCGTCCTACACAAAACTCCTAATAAGCATAAAGAAATAGATACTAGAAAATCTAATTTGATTAATTACTAATCTAAATTCATGATCAAATATTCACTATTCTACCTTGATGCTAATGTATTTTTGCAAAAATATGAATGTAATCGTTGGCTATGTTAATCGTACAGCGCGTTCGTTTCATTGTGTTTTAAATTTTTTACGGCTCATGACGCTTTTGCATACAGCGGAGACGTTATTGTTATTGGCGGGTTAATTATTTCTGGCTCGCTCAAAGTCCTGGAACAAGTTGCATAAAACTGCCATTACGGCTGTGTATTATGCAGATGTGAAACCGCTTCATCGCCGACACCCCCCCCCCCCCCCCATATTGCCAGACATCGTACTGATATGCCCACACTTGGACCGATTGCAAATAGTTATAAGAGATGAATAATAATTTTTATTATTTATCTATTTATCTATTCTAATTATGACAAATTTGCTGTAATCCAATCAAGTTTAACGTTTTCAGTAGCTTATACACACTAAGAAATACGGGTTCAAATTTGAACCCCTAGGGGTTGGTACAATAGCAGCACCCCAAGGGTGCCGATATGCACCCTTACTTGGGGGTGCAGATTCTGCACTCCAATTAAGGGTGCAGACTTGAACCTTTTATTGGGAGCAGATTGGCAGCAGATGTGCACCCCTAGGGGTGCAGACTACTGGTACAATAGCAGCACCCCTGTATGGGGTTCAAAATTGCACCCCAAATATAAGGTGCATTTTTACCCTCCGGGTTCATAACTGCACCCTAATGGGTGCAACGTCGATGACAATCGATCACCATTTTCGCCTCTTCACAGCTTGGCGGCAGACCATTTAAAGTTGCCGTTATTTCATATTTCACGCACATAGAACACAGACAGTACAATACACGCCATGAGGGGATCTCGGTGAAATCCATCAGGCGACGCCCGGGGGCTTCTACAGTCTCACATTTAGGATTACTTATTCAACTTTTAAGTTGTAGTGTATAGGCTACTATCTATTCCTATAACAAATCAGTATTGTAACTGTTAGTAAAACTAGCACTTTCCCTTAAAATGATATAATCCCGACTGAATTATCAAATGTAAACATGTATTCTTATTTCAATAACTTTTTTTACAAAGAAACTATCAAAATGAGCCGTGATAAAATCTCCATATAATTTAAAAATGCGAATTATGCAAATTTTCCTGCCTTAATCCCTACGAGTAGCGATACGTTGGTTGCTGTCAACTTGCAAGCCGGTTACTGTTAGTCTTTGCGCGATTACTCTTTTGAAACACGTCACTACGGAGATGTTCAATTTAAGCAAATTTACGACACAAGCTGATCGAAATGGATTTATTATTTCTTCTTCTAATTAATTTCATTTCTATGCTTTTGAATAATAAGTCTTATACTTCATGATATATTGTGACATAAGTGTCAGTGTGGGTATTCATGTAAGACTAATACTTCTGCTCGAAGGGTGCACCTTACACAATTTTGAACCCCGGTTTTCGCAAAGCGCACCCGTAGGGGTGCAAAATTCCACCCGAGTAGATATACGGGTGCTCCGCCAAAATTTGCACCCTAAAGTGAACCCTAATTTCTTAGTGTGACATTTTTTTTTGTATTTGATAACAAATGTTATGAAACAAGGTACAGATGCATATGCCATAATTATTCAATTAATTAATTAATTTATTTGTTTGTTTGACTTCGATGCTCTTTCATAATAACGCAGCAACCATAGGTAGTGAAATCGGGAGTTGTGGGAATGCACAGGGAAGCAGTGGGGATATCGCGGGGGCGATATCGGGCGGGGGTGGCAACAATATAGGCCTAATAAAAGGAAGAGAGAAAGAGGACGGAATAAACGCTAGAGGGGAAAAACGAGAAAGAAATTTCGCCTGAAGATACATAACTTCATTTCCTCGCATGTATTCGTTTCAGTGGCATATTTACGGGAGGGGGGGGGGGGGGCAGGTGGCACGTGCCCCACCCTCGCAATTTTTGTACACAACTGTTCAGCCAAATTCTTTCAAGTGCCTACGCAGAACTATACTAGTATAAGACAGAAGTCAATAATGAGAGAGAAGATGATAGATTAAGGGGAAACAAAGAACTATATTAGGAAAGAGAAGAGGACAAATAAAATGAAAAAGAAAGAAATGCATGAGGAAGGGAAAGATTTAAAACAAAGAAATGTTCTTTCCTTATGTCCTTTGGCAAGACATTAATCTACATTTGCCACTCTCCACCCAGTTGTTAAATGGGTACCCGGTAGGATGCGAATGTCACTGTGACTGGAATAGTATGTGCGCCTGTAAAATGGCAGCCAGACTGGAATGCTCCCTTGTGGAGTGGAGAATGTGCACTATAAGTGCAGAATCGTAATAGGATCCAATAACCGGGGTAATAATACAGGAGGGGGTGCAGGGAGGGGGGAATTTTCCCATCCCACCCGAAGCGCGAAAGCTCTATTAACGTTTTATAGCAAATTTAAGAGAAAAATAATGGCTTGTAGCAACTTTCTTTAGGAGTAAAGTAAGTTCTACGCCCGGAGCGGACGGCTTTTCAATAATATGGACGCAATAGTGCGCTATATGTGGTAGGGTGGGCGCAGGGAAGGGGAGTTTCCCCCTTCCCACGCGAAGCGCGAAAGCTCGGACGTTTTAGCAAGTTTGAGAGAAAGATAATGGCTCGTAGCGTCTTTTGAAGCCTTTTTTCTCTCACTTTCCCCGCTTTTTCGCTCTCGCTTTTTAATGATAATGAGCAATGACGGATCCACGGGGGAGGCAAAGAGCCCGGTCCCCCTCTTCTGGGACCAACAAGGGGCCCCCAAAATGCTGAGGACCTTCTTTTTATGAATATTTAGCCCCCTCCCTCAAGAAATCCTGGATCCGCCACTTATAATGGGACTTTGATTTGAAATCAGTTGTGAATTCATGGGCAGTTTTTCGATGCTTGAATCCATCAATAAAAAAGAGGAGCCGATCTGTTTTTCGGATTTGGGGGGGGGGGGGGGGCAAGACAGCCTAACGTATAACGATGTTCATTCCGCACTCAGTTCAATCATCATCAACGGGGCGCCGGCGTATTTCAAACAGTTGGGCTGGGGGGAGCACCAACAAAAGGGGCACCTACAAGGGATGGAAAAAGGCGGGAAATAAGCCTACCACTGAGACATTAGTATACCGGTACATAATTCTGATCAATACACAACCGATGATCAAGCGAGCTTTGAAGCGCGTTGTTTTCTAAAGCTTTGTGTCAAAATAGGCCTACTGCAGAAGGATATATTCTCGAAAAAGCAAAGCCACTGACTGTTCAAAAGGATTTTATTGCACTTTTCTTTAGTGAAATCCAACGTAGATACTTTATATCTTTCGGACATGAGGCAATCAATATTCATCCCCCCCTCCCCCCCCCCCCCCCTACGAAACCAGAAAGTGTCCTTATAGCCGTATTGAACTATCTATTTTTTGTGTTAAATCTTAGGCTGTATTATCTCATTTCAACAGAAAAATGCATGTATTCCTTTACCAGTTAGCAGTTACAAGTGTTTCCATATCCAACTGATAGGCCTACTCTTAGCATACTAGATGCTAATGCGACTCATTCAGCGATAAAGTTGTGTTATTGTCATGAGATTGAAGAAAATCGGGAAAGTTTGATTATACAATATAGCATAGTAAGGGTACATTGTTTCGGGTGATGGTTACAGCCGCCGCTTTGATGAGATCGTCGCGATATCCCCCGAAAGACCATTTGCGTTGACGACACCCTCATGTGGTCTGACTCAACCGAACAGGCATTCTTCCAAGCTGCGGAATGGCTTGACATCTACGGGCGCAAAGGCATGACGCTTAACCCTTCGAAGTTCGTGTTCGCCCGACAGACGGTGGAATTCGCAGGGTTCAAGATCGCCCCGACCACTGTTCGGACGGGCCCCCATTACCTGCAGGCCATCCGTGACTTTCCCACCCCGACCAATAGCACTGATATTCGCAGTTGGTTTGGCCTCATCAACCAGGTCTCATATGCCTTTGCCTCTGCAGACCGGATGCTACCCTTCCGCACTCTCCTGAAACCCAGCACACCCTTCATGTGGACAGCACAGCTTAACACCAAACAGCTGATCAGCGACGAGATCCACAGAGGAGTCGAGATCTTCGATAAGACTCACTCTACCTGCCTGGCGACTGATAGGAGTAAGCAAGGAATCGGCTTCTGGCTATTTCAAAAACACTGCTCCTGGCCGTCCATCAGACCATTCTGCTGCAAATCTGGCTGGAAGATTACCCTGGTCGGGAGCCGTTACACATCCGGTGCAGAATCTCGATATGCACCGATCGAGGGAGAGGCCCTCGCTGTTGTCGATGCCTTGGACAAGGCCCGTCACTTTGTCATTGGCTGCTCCGATCTCGACCACAAACCCCTCCTTAAGACATTTGGTGACCGTTCCTTGAGAGACATCCCAACCCCCCGCCGTCACTTCGGTACCGCTTCCAGATTGCTCACATTCCGGGTGTCCGCCATGCTGCTGCCAATGCCATCTCCCGTCATCCCGTTGGCGAGCCTCAACAATTACCCCTCCCTGATGATGTTGCGAACTTCAGGACCATGGTGGCATCCCCGCTTATCCATCGTTACCTCATGGATTTCTCCTCGCTGTCCGCAATCCTGCTGACAACGCTACACAAGTCTGCACAGCGGATGCCTCACCACCAGCGGAGGTCAATTGGGATGCCATTCGTCTGGCCACGGCGAGTGACCCCCTCCATGTCTACATTACTGACCATCATTGAGGGAGGGCTTCCCTGACCAACGCAATGCCCTCCCGCCAGACCTCCGCCAGTACCACCAATTCAGGGATTTCCTCACTAGCTTTGATGGCGTAGCTCTGTATCGTGATCGAGTGGTTGTCCCTCCCTCCATTCGGGACCACGTGCTGCAGGCCTTACACTCCGCACACCAGGGTGTCTCTCAAATGTGTTCCCGGGCAGAATCTTCCATCTTTTGGCACGTAATAACTCCAGCCATCATCGAGATGCGAGCACGGTGATCTCCTTGCAACCGCATGGCACCTTCTCAGCCTGCTACACCCCCACTCCGCCCGCCTCCCCAACTTACCCATTCCAGTGCATCGCTGCCAATTACTTCCATTTCCAGGGCCATAACTACTTGGTCATCGTGGACAGGTACAGTAATTGGCCGATCGTTGAGGAGGCTGCTGCTGGGGCCAATGGACTTATCACTGCCCTGCGCCGTGTCGGTTTAGCGACGAACTGTCATCTGACGGGGGACCTGAAGTCCCATCACACCTGGCATCCAGCTTGCTTAATGACTGGGGCATTGGCCATCGGATCTCATCGGTTGCCTTCCCCCACAGCAACTGCCGTGCTGAGGTTGGTGTGAAGACAGTAAAGCGCCTCCTTATAATAATAATAATATGTCCATTTATATAGCGCAGCTACTATACAAATATACTTTACTCCTTTTAATACAAAGTGTCACATTATTACCCCGGCTTTAGCCGAGCCGTCATGATTGGCGCTAAAGCATTTAAAGAATTTCTTCCTACCGGGTACCCATTTACCTCACCTGGGTGGAGAGTGGCAAATGTAGATGAATGTCTTGCCAAAGGACATTAGCGCTGTGGCGGGATTCGAACCGCGAACCATGTGATCCTTACCAGCAACCGTCAGTGCTGACGGGAGACTGAACTCTGACCAGTTTCAGCGTGCCATGCTCCAGTACAGCTACACACCGGATCGGGACACCGGGCGTGTCACCCTACGGAACAGACGTTTCTCACCCATCATTCCCCGTGCACCATTTTGCATGACCCCCACCTCCCCAAGCATGCAATCTACGGGTGCCCCTGACTTTTCAATCCCCCTAACTCCTGGGGATGCCGTCCCACCGGGCCGTCTGGCGCAACCCCCTTGTGCTGTCAGGCCTTCGCCTCCCCCAACCGGCCATGACCCACCCCTGCTGCCTCTCACCAGCCTCGTCACCCACCACCAGCTCTGGGTACACCTGGCCGGCTACCCAGGGCGCTCCGGTCTCTGCTCCCGTACAACCCACCTGGCCTGAAGGAACGTCCCTTTGCTGGAACCATCCCCTGGACCTCTCCGCTCTACCCGCCTTTGCTCTGCCAGGGACCCAACCAAGTAGAAGCAACCAAGACTTCCGCGGATCTTCTACTTATCATCTCTGAATTTGATACCCTTTTTCTTGATTTCTGCTTTTTTGGACACCCTAAACGCGAAACCCGTGTTATGCGTTTATTGCTGAAAAGGTACCCTTTTTCTCCGTTTTCGTGTACGTGGACGATGCCGGCCTCAGTGAGACATCCCCCACCTCCGTCGACCGCCGTGAAACCATAGAGCTACATACACACTAAACTGTGTACAAAATAATGATGAAACATAGTACATACAGTACAGTACATACATGTAGAAGTACACCTGCGCTGTGCGAACGAATAACAAGTGTGTTGTTGCGCTGTATACATTGAAGCCATACATGCGGATATATGGCCTTGGAGTATACACGTCACGTCGTTCTTTGGCAATACACCAATTGAGGTTTATCCCCTTCACAGGTAAATGGTATGGGTTGGGGCCTCACAGAAGGTACTTTCAAAATCAACTGAAGGCAATTTCAATAGCCCTGTCTATCACCTTTAGAAATGTGCGAACATTACAATCGCCTATTACGTAATCCGAACCTGTTTTCTATGGGCAGTACAATAGGCCTTTGAAATTGCCCTTGAATTTTATTTTTCTAAAGTAGTTTTGATCGTGTTAAATGAATTTATGAAATATGGACGGCACGTCAGCCCATCAAAAGTGCCTCCCAACCCTCTAAGAACCATTCCCTGCCCGTAGGTACCAAAAGGTGGGGACCGAAAGAGCCAGGGAAAGCGCCTATTCGAACCCCCCAAAAGGCCCCAAATCCTTAGCCTAATATATAGATGGAATATAGATATACCCAGCACAAAAATTAAGGAAACTCGACTTTGATCGATTATATTTCCTTAAATGAGGACAATAAAGGTCGTATTGAGTATCATTCTAAAGGTTGGATAATTCCCTAAATTTAAATAATAACATTCTTAGTTAACATTCTTGATATGAATTGCTGAATGGGGCGTGTGCAGGCAGCGTAAATGAGGGGAAGGGTCAAAAAGGAAATGTGGCAAAATGAGTGATATTTTGGCTTTGGGTAAAACACTGGGTGTACCAAAAAAAAGTAAAACCAACTTTGAAAAATGCCCTTAAATCGACTATTTGTTTACCGGCTATGGAATTAATATTATCTTAAAGAATAATTCATATGTTTTCTAATGATACCTTGGTTAGGTATCCAGGGCCATGCATCACTGAACACCATTGTCTTCATTTCTTGTGCGGAATTGCAGTTGGTTCACTTTCTTGTAAGGCACAATAGGCAGGGTGTTAGGGATATGGCCTTGTTAACAAGCTTGGTTGCTCTTCTTAGCTATCCGTTATTAACCAAATCTCCGACATGTTTGAGCTTACATCTTGGGAACTTCACAAAACACCGTCCTGAATATTTGACCAAGAAGAAGCAATATGGCCTGAAGGAACGTCCCCTAGCTGGAACCATCCCCTGGTCCTCTCCGCTCTACCCGCCTTCGCTCTGCCAGGGACCCAACCAAGTAGGAGCCGTACCCAGCTGCTGTTCTAGGATATGCTTACTTGCCATTAATACGACTTTGAATGACTCAAAGACTTCCGCGGATCTTCTACTTATCATCTCTGAATTTGATACCCTTTTTCTTGATTTCTGCTTTTTTGGACACCCTAAACGCGAAACCCGGGTTATGCGTTTATTGCTGAAAAGGTACCCTTTTTCTCCGTTTTCGTGTACGTGGATGATGCCGGCCTCAGTAAGACATCCCCCACCTCCGTCGACCGCCGTGAAACCATAGAGCTACATACACACTAAACTGTGTACAAAATAATGATGAAACATAGTACATACATTCAGGGCTCTTTTTGGTGACATCACTGAATTGGTTTGAAGTGTCGTACGCGCGCGCGGGTAATCCATATCCGGTCGATCATGCGGGGCGTGTCCTCAGCGATTACGTCACGCAAACCGCTCGTTCTCGGATGTGCGAAACGAAAAATAATCGGTACCACGGTCGAGCGCAACTACGTTCAAATCGTAATCGTCCTTCGTCTCTGAGTGAGTCCGCGAACGATTTGCGAAAGCTCTCTACTTTTTTCGTGCGTACGGCAGTGCGCTGTTCTATCGGCAGAATTATTACTCCCTCCGGAAATTCAATTCAAAATCAACTGAAGGCAATTTCAATAGCCCTGTCTATCACCTTTAGAAATGTGCGAACATTACAATCGCCTATTACGTAATCCGAACCTGTTTTCTATGGGCAGTACAATAGGCCATGCATCATGCATCACTGAACACCATTGTCTTCATTTCTTGTGCGGAATTGCAGTTTCTTGTAAGGCACAATAGGCAGGGTGTTAGGGATATGGCCTTGTTAACAAGCTTGGTTGCTCTTCTTAGCTATCCGTTATTAACCAAATCTCCGACATGTTTGAGCTTACATCTTAGGAACTTCACAAAACACCGTCCTGAATATTTGACCAAGAAGAAGCAATATCTTCAGAAAACATATTGTCTACTTGCTTTAGCTTATCCCAAATGCTGCAGGCCCCTTATTTTTTTTTTCAAATAGAAAACAGACTTTAAGTAAACATCAGTAAAAGTCAAGTTTTCATGCACAAATATGATTTCGCGTTTTTCCCTTGTTTATACTCTTTGTCTTTTATGTGCATTCCTTTGAGATCTTGGGGGGGGGGGTGCAGGGGCACAGTACCCCCCCCCCCCCCCACTTTTTCAAGTACCCCAAAAGTGCCCCTTTTTATCTATGAAAAGTGCCCCCTTTCATAGCTGATAAGTGTCCCCATTTCTTCGTATAGTACCCCTTTTTCTATCTAATATGTGCCCTTTTACCTTCTGATAAGTGCCCCCTTTTACCTCAGACATAATCCCTTATGAAAGCTAATAATTGCCCCCTTTTTCGCCTAATTAGTACCCATTTCCCGTTCTATTAATGCAGTATTTCCTTCTGTAAGTGCCTCTTTTCACTTCTGATAATTGCCCTACATATATATATATATATATTCAATATATTGTACCCAAATGCTCCGATGTCGCTTACAAACTCTGCCTTAAAGTCCACACAAGAGCCATATACCTAGCTCCAAATAATCAAAAGAGGCTTCATAATAATAGACTCCCTACTGATATCAGCACAATAGTTATGTTCACACGTAGTACATAGCATCGATGCTATGTTAGCATTGATGCTATGTAAGTTTCAAAAATATTTCCAGTACGTTCAGACAGGCCATGATCGACTTGCTTTTATCACCCACTCGTGACTATTCATCGCTCACTCGCTGCCAAAACAATAATTACTGCGCCACACACAGTGACCCGAGTATAATTGGTATGCATGGTCAAACGCGCGGAAGTTTGTGCACAGGGGTCATATCATGCGAAGCTTTTGTTTTAAATAAACCTTGTACATGTCAAAATTGACTGAACTCCAATCTTATGCCAAAATAAAAAAAAAGGAAGCACACTATATTCTCTGGTAAGCACACGTAAATCAATATCTAAAGACCACATCATATTTTAGTTAAGGTCTGATTCTGAAAGAGCAGATTCTCAGCTTTAAAATGATATATAACTCATTGGATGTTCATAACTCAATGTACAAAGAGAAGAATGCACAGTCCCTCATAATGTTACTTCTTAATAAGGGTTTAAAATTTGCAGTCTATTGAAGCACTCTGACTTCCAAAGTGTTGTGCTAAGGTGACAAAAGGAGGATTAGAACTCAATGAAAATTTCTATGAAGGGATTATCAGATTGTCCTAAAACTTGGCATATTACTTAGACATATCCTGTTTATCATAGTGCACAAGTATCAATGCAAGAACTTACTCCGGGAGATTTATGGGAGATTAAAATGAGACAAGTATTCAGGGTCTTGAAAAAGAAAAGTAATACAACAAAATCCAGAGAAGACACACATAAGTCTGATAAAAAAACTGTCAAAAATACCACTTCTAGATTGTTTGGTGCCTCCACATTTTTAGATTACTTAGAAAAAAGTATACTCTTTCAAGAAATACCCAAAACTAAAATTTGACCATGCATGCCAACCAAAACACATTGATTGAGCTCTAATTGAAAATCACACAGTGCGACTTTTGGGTGGTTTTGTGGTGCCTGGTCACATATATAAAAAAGAAAAAGATAAAAACAAGGAACCCCCCCCAAAAAAAAAAAAAAACAACAACAAACAAACAACAACAAAAACAAAACAACCCCCTTCCTTACCACACAGTATTCACATTAGCCTACTTACCCCTATATACATCACATTACATAACAGTACCAGATGAAACAGTCAGAATGATAATAGAAAAAAAGTAGGGAAGAGATCACATGAATACATACATTCATTATATTATAGCACCACATGAAACAGACAGAATTACAATAGCAGCGAGTGAAGATAGCAGCGATTGCGCTCACATTACAAATAGTCACAAGCGCGGTGGGTGGTCGATGCTTTGTTGCTGGATCCTGAGATTTACTCCTGCTAAACTCGCTGCAAGAATAGTTTGGAAACTCGCTTCTATCTCGTGACTATCTGCGTTCAGACAGCCTTTTGTCTTAAAACTATCTGGTCTTCACCAAAATAGTATCGAAACCTAGATAGCATCGATGCTATCGCTCTAAGTGTGAACGTACCTAATAACAGGCACTGGAGCAGGGGGTAGGAGGGGCACAATTTCCTAAATTATACAAGAATGAGTAGTGCCCCTAAATCATAACAGGAAGGAGGACAATTTTTCATTTTTTTCCAAAGCTCGCTCGCTACGCTCGCTCTCATTTACCATTGTCTTCTTATCATATTAGGAAAATCGCTGCTATTCAAAATATCTTCACTATTTTGCTCGCTCGTTTCGCTCGCTCGCAAATGAATAATCAGACCATTGCACTCAACTGAAAAGTACTTTTTTGGATGTTTTTTTTAAATTTAGGAGACAAACAGTAATGTGTCGAAAATGATCCTCGATAGTGTATTAATCAGAATATAATGGTATACTAATGCAGGGGCGGATCCAGGATTGAGTCTTCACTCTAAAAAGGGGGGGGGGGCACAATCGAGAAAATGGCGCATCGTTTATGGTCAAAATTCATACTTCTCTTCCAAAGGGGGGGGGGGGGGGGCACGGGCCGGCTGTGCCCCCCTGGATCCGCCAATGTACTAATGTCTCAATGTGGCATTTTCCGCCTTGTTTTCACCTTTTGGAGGTGCCCTATCTTCCCCAAAGTGCCCCTTTTTTGGTGCCCCCCACATTTGAAAAGCGCTCCGCCGCCCCTGCCGTCTATTTACAGGAAAGTTGTGTTTCCTTTATTTGAAACGTCCAGTATATATATATATATGAGAAGCATATATAT
The DNA here is from genome assembly GCA_025617745.1 of Heliocidaris erythrogramma. Classification (NCBI taxonomy): domain Eukaryota; kingdom Metazoa; phylum Echinodermata; class Echinoidea; order Camarodonta; family Echinometridae; genus Heliocidaris; species Heliocidaris erythrogramma. Next base: position 19,154,429 of record CM046864.1, on the reverse strand, counting down.
ATGCTTATCCTTTAGCACATTGCGCTTTGCTGATGCTGGATGCATTTTTTAAAATAAAGTCATCATTCCTGATGAAGCCCTATGGGCGAAAATTTGAATTCTTTCATCTCTTAACGGTTGTCATATTCATCATTGACTTTTGTATATATATACAGGGTTGGAAAAAAGTTTGGAATATTTTTTTGGCGATGAGTATGTCTGATTTTAAATGCTAGTTTCTACTATATTGTGATGAATAATTCATCCAAATCGGATTAACTGTGTTGAATGAAGTCTACTGTTCCATCTTTACCAAAGATTACGTAATATTGTTAAACATGTTACAATGGCTGACCAATGAACCACATGTTGTCAGATTTGCTCTATTTGTGTTTGAACATCTTGTTATACATTTCTGTACTTCACGTGGAATTTTGAAAAAGCTACGTGCAGTTTGCAGTCATTTTGAGGACTTCGGTATAGCAATTAAACTGTATCTGATTATTTAACTTTTTCGTTAGACATTTGCAAAAACAGCAAATATACGCTTCCGAATTCCAAGTGGACCTCTGCACTGTGTGATAAGCCTGATTTTTAATGTTGTGCTTTTAAAGTTAAAAAGGGACACATATCTTTTATTTGAACCTCAAAGAAGAACTTAAAATGACGAGGGATATGTTTAAGACAAGAAATAATTCTTGGAATAAAAATATTCCAAACTTTTTTCCAACCCTGTATATAGAGAGAGAGAGAGAGAGACTAGCAGAAGCAGCCCCTGGACATCCACGGGCGCTAGCTGTGTCTATGATTAATCACCTTACCGTATATTTGTCACAATAATCAAGTGAATTTTAAAAAAAGTCGGTTCAAGTGTTACTTTTTTACCAAGAAGTATTTACAACATGTGAGTATATGTTATTTATCCTTATCTTGCATGAGTTAGAGGGAGCGATTGCATCTTGACATGTTTCCGTGGTTTATTACTCCGAGAAATTAAGGCTATGAAAACATAACATGCATAATTAGCGGTACGTCCCTTGTAAAGAATGCAGAAATGAGAAAAATGAATTTATTGTCATTTTATTTTCAGGGGGATTATGGCCCCTTATGTGTCTTGGGAGCTAGGACCGACGGATTGACTTTTCCCTACTACCCCCACCCCACCGTCTCCCGTCACCCCCAGGGCGAGGGGAGACTGGATTGCTATCCTATACGCATTCACATCATAGAAGAAATACAGTCGTGGAAGAATTATTAGACCAGTTGCTTTTAAAGGCTTATGTGGGAAGTGTTGGCTACAACAGTAATTGAACTTTAAAATTAATTTCTACTAGCTAAGTCATAATGATTGGATGACTACTCCCTAAAACAATTACCCTATGCAACAACTAACCCCTCAGACAATTGCCCCCTGTTGGTAATTACCCCTTGGACTATTACCCCCCCCCCCCCCCCGGATAATGATCCCCAAATGACAATTAGATATAAGGGCATAAATGCATGCACCCTAAATGGATGGACACTTCAGATTAACTAACAGAATGAAAATATCCTACAGGATAATTTTCCTGGGATATTCTCCAGGGGTAGGAATGTTTTGAATAAATTGTTTTGGCCTCTGGAATAATCGTCCAGGAGGTATGCCAGATTGTTTTGTTAAGCCATGTTCAATTCTATAGAGGCAGTTCAGTTCTTGGTGGAAAATTGCTACACATCACATTTGAAGATAGCATATACCTTGTGGCATGCTGTCCATAAGGGGTTGCATTTTTTCTCTTCACAGCAGCTCATTCATGTAGCTAGAATCTTTTATTTTTCGGTAACTTCAATTTTCCATTGTCTTCAATTTTTATGTCACGTCAAATCTTCTCAGTGGAATTATGAACAGGCCATAGTGCTCAAACCAAGACAAGTAACACTTGAAATTCATCCTCTCAGCCATTAATAATTGTCTATTATGTGGTCAAAAACCCTTTCTCATGGGGGGGGGGGGGTAATTTGGGAGAAATTTATCCGGGGCAGTTTTTCCTTGCCGTAGTCGCCCTAGGGTAACTGTCCGGTACACCGTCGCTTGGTCTACCACCACTTGGTCTAATTACCAGTTCGTCGAACTTCAAGTGGTCTAACTTCATTTTGTCTACAACCAGTTTGTCTACTTACCATTTCATCTAATTTCCATTTGGCCTAATAACCAATTCGTCTAATACCCAGTTTGGCTAACCCCATTTAGTCTAAAACCCATTAGGGCTAATTTTTACTTCGGCTAATTTTCACTTCGTCTAATTCCGAATAGTCTAACCGTCATTTTGTCTACAAGCCACATAGTCTAATATCCATTTGGGCTACACCTACTTTGGCTAATACCATATGGTCTACCTATCATTTGGTCCAATTCCATTTAGTCTAATAACCAGTTGGGCTACTTATCATTTAGTCTAACTGTCATATGGTCTAATGACCATTTGGTCTAATATCCAGTTCGTCTAATAACCAGTTAGGCTACTAATCTTTTGGTCTAATTTCATATAGTCTAATGACCATTTGGTCTAATTACTATTTATTCTTCTGGCCATTTAGTAGCAAGTTGAGAAAGGAAATTTTAAAACAAATGAAATTCAAAGAAGTCATCTACGTAAATGTGCATTAAAAGAGTTATTCACCTTGCTGTTGCTTATATCAAGATCAATATCCCTACATTTTATATATTAATTATTTAATTTATTAAAATCAATTATTTAGTATTATTTTTTAGTAATCAAAACATTCATGGGTCCCCTCTTCCTTTCATGACTTAAGTAGAAGAACGTGATTTTGTATTGCACTTCAAATTATGTTTGTTGGGTTGATAATCTGTTAATATTCATGTTTCTTATTTGATATATGATCGGTGGCGTAGCTAGGACTTTTTACAAGAGGGGCAAATTCTGCTTGAAGGGAGATCCGTATTTTTTTCTTCTCGCCAGCCCTCCGAAACTGTGTCCCAAGGTCTCGCTAAGTTCCTACTCAAAGGTGTCACGCTGTTGTCATATCAAGAACTAAATATTCTGCCATTAAGCTTCTCTGATTCTTTTGAGCTATGCAAACTGCTATTTTCAGGGGCGGCGTTACCGGGGGCAGGGGCGGTTGCCCCCTATGAGATTTCAAGTGACCAAAAAGAGAGATAGACAGCTCGAGAGAGAATAAAAACGAAAAAGATAAGGACAAGAAGAAAGAAAAAGAAAGAAAAGTATGCAACTACTACTATTATTATTATCATTATTATTATTATTATCATTATTATTATTATTACTATTTGTTCATCTAAAACGTATATCAACTCGCTCGTTGGCTGGGGGCACAATGCACCCCCCACCTTTCCAAGCACCCAAAAATTGTCTCCTGCTACCCACAAAAATGCCGCTCTTTATACTTCTTCACTGCCTTCTTTTTCTTCTTTTAAGTCAGTGGCGTATCTAGGTATTATGACGCCCTGGGCAAACAGTAAATTTGCGCCACCTAGTCGAGTCAAATTATGTTATGTGAGGAAGCGAAGGGACCGAGCAGCAATATTTTTTTTTAATTCATCATTTTTTTCACCCTCCCACATGGGTTCCTTTGTTCATCATCAACATAACAATTTTTACAAAAGATCGTGTATATATATATGTTGTTTTTTCCATGATTTGTAGTGTAAATACTTAAAACAATAAAGTATACCATAATATAACAAAATATGCAGCCGCACAGCGGTGTATTGGATAGTTTGACAAAATATACGTTGTGTACAATAATATATTACGTACAAAACAGGCAAAGAGAACATAAACCTTCAGAAACATTGGGAGAAATTAAACCATTTTTATCTTCTTTAAGATTTATCTTTGATATATACTTTTCCATATCAAAATATGTTTTGATAGCTGTCTAAACTTTTTCAAACCTTGGTAATTGACTTTTACATTTAGCTGAAAATATTTCTTTTTTTTACAACGATTGAGATACAGTTAAGAAGCGTTATTATGACTTCCATTCAATCCAAACAATTTATTTTGGTGTGTGAGTTTAACATTTATATTGGTTTTCAGGGGCGGATCTAGCTTTTTCCAAGGGGGGGGGGGGGGGGTTGACCCAACCAGGGGCGGATCCAGGATTGGCAAAATTCGCTCGGGGGGGGGGGGGTTATGGGGGTCCAGTTTCCCTCCATAATTCCCTGACAAGCAAAAAAAAAGTCCACAAGCCGGCGATGTCCGCGAGCCGCGTAGCGGCGAGCCAATTTTTTTCGCTATTTTGAACCCCCGTAAGTGATGTTTTCCTGGCATCTACTAACGCAATAGAGACCATAAAAAGCAGTCCTGTGATATAGGAACATACTGTGTGGGTCTGGACATATTATGATGGCGTTTTTCTATGCACATTAAATTTTTACTTTTACATATTTTACATATTACAGATATCGGTATTTTTTTTTTAAATTCAGCTCAGGAAAGAGTCGAGTCAGGACAGCTAGCACCCCCCCCCCCGGCCCCCCAGGCCCTTTCAAAAAGCTCTGGCCACAATTAACCTGTCAAGGGATGGCCAACAAAATGACGCATAGTGTATGTTGGTAGGTGCGTAGACGAAAAGGGAATAGCCCAACAGGCAATTAGCCTTAGTGATAATTAGACAAAGTGATGTTTAGACAAATTGGCATTTAGACCAACTGACAATTAGACTAAATGGGAAATGGACTAAATGAAAGTTAGACCAACTGCACATTAGACCATATAAATGCCATGTAGACCAAATGGATACTAGACCAAGTGGATTTTAGACAAAATGCATGTGGACCAACTAGTTTTAGACTGACTGGGAATTAGACAAACTGACATTAGACGAACTGGTAGTAGACCAAGTGACAACAAAATAAAGTAGACGAAATGGTAATTAGACCAAATGATAATTAGACCAAGTGATAATTAGCCCAAGTGGCCATTAGACCTTCTGGTTATTAGACCAAGTGCAAATTAGACCAAATGAAGAGTGGACTAAAAGGGTTTAGCCCGAATGAAGGTAGCCCATCTGGAAATTAGACCAAGTGGTTTTAGCCCAAGCGTGCATAAACCAACTGTCCTGGGGTAATTATCACAAAGGTAATTGTAATGGGGAGTAGTAGTCCATTAATAATGAATTAGCTGTTGAATAATCATTTTTCTAGTCCCTTAGGTTACAGTACGGGTAGATTATGTTCAACTAAGAATCAACCCCCCCCCCCCCCCCCCCCCCCCCTTCCATTAAAAAAAATGTTGAAAGTTCAATTTATAAACAAATGGAATGTTTACATAAATCAAACTTCCAAAGGAGCCGAATTTTCACAAATAAAGGGCAGAAAAATTTACGGGCAATTGAATCGATCCCAATCGACAGGGAAGACCGCTCCCGGGGGATGTCTCATTGAGACCTCTACATCATCCGCTTAAATCACTTGTTGAATTAAAAAGCAGATTGCAGAAGGGACAGATTTTGACACTCTAAACAGGGAAACCCGTCTATCTGTTATTTTTATACCATTAACGACGATTTAATGTCATGCTGGGTATTTTACATCCTATACCTATTTGAGGATTATCATGATCATAGACCTCTTTTTAGCCAAAGAGGAACCGTAAAAGATTTGACCTAATTTTGAACACATTACTGAACTATATCCCCCCCCCCCCCCTCTGCTGATCTTCTTTTTATCATCTCTGAATTTGATACATTTTTTTTGATACCCAAAACGCGAAACCCGGGTTATGCGTTTATTGCTGATAAGGTACCCTTTTTGTCCGTTTTCGTGTACGTTGATGATGCCGGCCTCAGTGAGACATCCCCCCAATCCGGCGACCGCCCTGAAGCTACATGGAGCTACATACACACTAAATTGTGTATGTGCAACTACAAAATAATGATGTAACTCTATACGTGAAACATAGTACATGTAGAAGTGCACGTGCGCTGTGCGAACGAGTAACACGTGTGTTGTTGCGCCGTATACATTCAAGCCATACATGTGGATATATGGCCTTGGAGTATACACTAACGTTTTTTGTGGCAATACACCAATTGAGGTTTCTCCCCTTCACAGGTAAAGGGTATGGGTTGGGGCATCACAGAAGGTACTTTTTCATGCGTACGGCAGTGCGCTGTTCCATCGGCAGAATTATTACTCCCTCCGGAAATTCAATGTTTAGAAATGAATTTATGAAATATGGACGGCACGTCAGCCCTTAAAACGTGCCTCCCAACCCTCTAAGAACCATTCCCCGCCCGTGGGTACCAAAAGGTGGGGACCGAAAGAGCCAGGGAAGGTGCCTATTGGCACCCCCCCCCCCCCAAAAAAAGGCCCCAAATCCTTAGCGTAATATATACATAGATAGATAGATATACCCAGCACAAAAAAAGTAAGGAAACTCGACTTTGATCGATTATATTTCCTTAAAATGAGGACAATAAAGGTGGAATTGAGTATCATTCTAAAGGTTGGATAATTCCCTAAAGTCAAACAATAACACACTCACAGGCGTAGCCAGGATTTTTCAATGGGGGGGGGGGGGGGCAGACGTGAAGGATCCAAACGCATAGCCAGGATTTCATTTGAGGGGGCGGTTGTGGGGCACGTGAAGAGTGCGAAATTGGTGATGAACACGCAAAGCGTGCTCCTCAGGGGTGGGTGCAGGGAGGGGGAGTCCCCCCCCCCCCCCCCCTCTGCGCGAAGTGCGAAAGCTTTTAGGTTTTCAGCAAATATGAGAGAACGATAACGGCTCGGAATACTTTTGTTTTTAAGGCGGGAAGTTCGTCTGACGCCCTGGCTGATTTTCAGTTATTTTGGGGCAATATTGCACTGTATAATGTAACAGGGGTGGGTGCAGGGAGGGGGGTTTCCCCCTTCCAGCGCGAAGCGCGGAAGCTCTGACGTTTTAGCAAATTTAAGAGAAAGATAACGGCTTGTAGCAATTTTTTAGGCGGAAAGTTACAGTTCTCCGCCCTGGCTGCTTATCAGTTATTTTGGACGCAATACTGCATTGTATGTAACAGGGGTGGCTGCAGGGAGGGGGAGTTTCTCCCTTCCCGCGTGAAGAGCAAACAATTTTGTCAGGCGGAAAGTTATAGTTCGACGCCAGGACTGCTTTTCAATTATTTGGACGCAACATTTCATATGCAAGGGGGCGAAGCTAGTGGCGTATCTAGGGATTATGGCGCCCGGGGCAAACAATGAAGTTAGACGCCCCCCACATCCCCCGAGTCCCCAAACTTATCTACGTTATTGTAGTAGCGAGGGAGGAAAGCAACCGAGCGGCAACATTTTCAATTTTTAACCCTTGTGCGTTTTACCCAGGAAATTTTGCAATTGACCACCGTAGCTGAGCGGTAGAAAGGCTCGATTTTTATACATTGATAAACGGTTTTCTATTCACTCACTTCTACAATCTGGAGCAGAACGAAAACCCTATAGGCTTGAGAAAGAGTCGAGAAATTCAGCAAGGCGACCTGAAGTGGAGATTTCTTTCAAAAGTTGAACCTTAAGTTTGCAAATGCTGCTTTATACACTTTATCCTATATTGGGAGCGCAATATTTAGTACTAGTCATATGAAACTTACATGATATAGCCAGCAAAGCAATTATATCTTTATTTTTTTTCAAACTATTTGAACCCTTTAAGCTATTTAAGAACTATATACTGGGGGAGCGAAATTACGAGATCCTGAAAGAAAATAATTATGCAAGGGAACAAAGCGACCGAGCTTTTGAAAATTTCAAACCTTCAAAAACTAGATTTCTAGTGCATTTGGGGGCGCGTGATCCGTAAAGTTTATGATTTTTCTTCATTTCCCCCTAATTTTCTATCTCTCCTTTGCGTTTTTTGCGCCCCCTGCCAAGAGCACGTGCCCCTCTGCCCCCCTAGATACACCACTGAGCGAAAAGACCGAGCGGGGTGGGAAGGGTATCCCCCTCCTACATCAGGGAATTTTTCAAAAATCTGTCTATAAAACTTGCAGTTTAGAGCATCCCAAAATGGTTTTTAATGAAAAGAAGGAGTGCACTGATCTACGCTAATGGACGGAACCCCTTTGAGAATAACAATGCGAGCGAACGAATGTTCTTCGATATTTTCGCATTGAAATAATCGTATTTCTTATTTCCTTGCTTCTAATCATTAAAGAATGTGATGGTATATCAAGATCAAACATCATGAGTTTGGATAATTATTAGTTTTAAGTTAAGGTATCATAATTCTTATCTTATCAACACCCATGCTAAAGGGGTGGGTGCAGGGCATGCAGGGAGAGGAGAGTTATTTCACCCCTTTGCAGGTCAAAAAGGAAATGTTGCAAAATGAGCGATATTTTGGCTTTGAGTATACTTGATGATGTTCGTACAAATTGTTTGGTTTGAGGATTTGAATTCATAATCATTCGCCAGGTAAACCTCAACCTCTCTTTCTATCTTTCTTTATGTTATTCTTTGTTTTTCCTTCTATCCTCTTCTCTTTCTATCTTTCCTCATGTTATTCTTTTTTTTTCCATTCTATCTTCTTCTCTTTCTATCTTTCTTATGTTATTCTTTGTTTTATCTTTCTTATGTTATTCTTTGTTTTTATCTTTCCTTATGTTATTCTTTGTTTTATCTTTCTTATGTTATTCTTTGTTTTTATCTTTCCTTATGTTATTCTATGTATATCCTTACCATTTCGTCTTTTTATCTTTCTTATGTTATTCTTTGTTATTCCTGTCTTCTTCTCTTTATATCTTTCCGTATATTATTATTTGTATTATCCTATCATTATTCTTTCTGTCTTCCTCATGTTATTCTTTGTTTTATCCTTCTATTTTTTTTTGTCTTTCTATCTTTTTTTTTAAAGACCTGATAAGAAGAGTTGACGGTAAAAGTTTCAAGTTCATGATATCATTATGACTTCATCCAGGCTTCATTTAGTGATTTTTTTGTGAAAAATGCAATTTTCGGACCTCCAACGGGACCTCTAACTTCAGTTTGCGGGGTGCTAGAGACTTGAAATTTGATTCAGATGATAGACCAGAAAATTCTACACAGAAAAGACTGGGCCATTGAAATCGTGAAATGATCGTTTTCAGGGCTAAAATGGCTTTCAAAGTTAAAATTGCCCATTTCCCCATAGACACACACGTAATAGATGTTATTAGGTGGGCTGTACAGACCAACTTATGTTTTTGTACGATTTTTTTAAATTTATTTATTTCTACCCACCTTTTTGTACGCACAATATCTTCAAAATGGCTTATTGAAATGTATTCAAATTTGGTGCAATGGTGGATATGGTCATCTAGGCGCCATTTTGTAAAATTCCGACATATGCTACATCTCTGCAATGGAAAGTCATAACATAACCATATTTGGCATGATGCAAGTTAATTAAACAGGAAATTAATTGGACATTTTAATTGATCCTACATGATTTCTAGAATATTCTCTCAAACGTCAAGAAATTGTCATCGCAGTTCCGGTATTTTTGGCACTAAATATGTTCTCTTGAACCTTGTTATATCATGATTCATGTCCACTTTTTCGAAGTTACATTTGGGTCTGTGAAAACTAATTATCATTATAACAGAATATCCTCCATTGGACGTATCCATGGTTATGCAATAAAACGGAATTTAATTTATTTCCTCGTTTGGAAGAATGTTTTCAGAGAGCGCATATTTTGTCATGTTTGTTGTGGCGGCATCCAAGTTCGCTTCAAAGGGAATCTGTCTTTTATTGCTTAAATCAAACTAAATCAAAGTTCCCCAGAGCTATCCCCCCTTTTGAAATTTTTGCAAAGGTTGGAAAAATATCTCCGCCGGGAATCTAACCCGGGTCACTGGCTTAGAAAGCCAATGCCTTAACCACTAGACCACGGAGACGGGCCAGTGGTTTCGGCGACACCAGATTCAATAGATCACTTCTGTAATGTATTCAAATTTATGCACATATATTCACTGAGCACCTAGTGACGAGCTATTCCATTAACCTGCTTTTTATAAATGAGCCCCAATGCTTGGAAAAATGCTCTTTACTTCGCTGCTGTTCATTTCAAGAGGATATGCAGTTTTCAAAGTTAGGCAAGGTCAGATGCATGTCCACAAGTGTCCAATTCTGCAATAATCAGTCTCATATCATTTGGGGTTCGCTGCTCCTCTAACTGGTCTTAAATCGCAACAAATTCCCTAAAATTACGCTTCAGCGAAATGAATTGGAAAAAAGGTAAAATGTTGTTTTGTCTGTGACGATTCTGAATTACGTAATGAACATTGTTGCGGCAAATGAATGTGCTCATCAACATACACATTAGTGAGCTTCCAAATGTGTGGGTTTGAACGCCGTCCTAGATCTTCCCAGCTACAATGGACTGCTTTGTGTTAGCTGCATACCACGCTTTGCGCAAGGACGGCTCAGCCGTCCACTGGCTTCTCCCTCGTCCACTTGTCAGATCGAGATCGCGCCTTCTGTAAAACGTGAACCTCGCTTCACCCATTGTTAGCTTCATGCTTCACCTACTTTGTATGCAGTTAACACAAAGCAGTCCATTGTCGCTGGGATGATCTAAGACGGCGTTCTAGTTGACACACCCGAAAACGTCTCACTATCAGGTGGCGGCGGTCATGATGTGATCAAAGAAAGACTCCCGTTATAAGTCCATCTTTAGTAGGGTCCATGCTTATATGATACTTCCCATGTATTGTAACGCTTCCGACTTTTCTCACCTATATAAACCGCTATTTCTCAATCGTCTTCGCTAACGGCGATCTTTGCTTTAAATAAAATGCTTGGCCCGCTATGAAATCTATATCTGCGTAGGGAGGATTTATTCCTTGAAATGCGTTGTGCTTTGATACCTTTTGCGAGGCCTAAAGCCGGGTGAATTTATATTTCAATGCTCTTTGGAAGCGGATAATAGATATTATTTCTAAAATGTCATATGCATGCACTGTATAACGGGAAATCGGAATTGCTAGTAACATTGTGATACACTTGGGCCCTTACACTTTCTCCATCTGTTTTTTCCCCTTGCTCTTCTTCTTCTTTTTTTGTTTAAAGGTGAGCGATTATTTTGGTCAGCAGGAAACTTTATTTATTCGTTCGACTTGAAGAATGCAGCAGGGCCGTTCACACATTTCATTGAGGGTAGTTTGGACATGTATCCCGAAGACATCCAGTTCACATCAGGGTGGCTTATCTGGTTCGACAGGAGTAAGGATCAAGTCTGTGCTGCGCTGGCTGAAATACATGCGGAAATCAAGTTATGCCGTTCCACCAGCGAAGACGGCCTGCCCCATTACATATTTGTGGGATATGGCAAAGCCTTGGCACTGCGACGTTTTTAGGGTGGTATTATGACCATATAGTAAACTAAGGATCGTAAGCATGGTTTTAGCGGTCGAGCGTATACCTTGTTTAATTATGATAATGGTCTTTGCTTTTGTACACACAGAACAGCTGCGGATTGTCCAAAATCAGACTGAAAAGGCACGCCTAATACAGAGGGGTGGTTGATCCAAGGGTTGGTGGACACGTGTTCACCCCACGGACTTTTGAAAAGAAAAAAAAAGAAAATAAATAGGCTTGAAAAACGGACTTCTATAGTTTCCCCATTAATGGTTGGGTAGCTCATTGCACATGTTGACGGCTTATACATGTACATTGCAGGTTACTGCCAATAACACCAGGGAGGTGGAAGAGAGAAAAATGATGCCTCTTTTTAGCAATTCCACAAAAACAATGGTGATCCATTTCTAAGCAATTTAACTTAAAGTTTCAGTGGCCAATCCAGAATTGTGTAAAATGGGATCTGGCCAATTCCCCAAATCAAGAACAACACTAGCAATCGGGGAAAAAAGAACATTTATCAAGCATTACAGAAAAGGGTTCAATTCACACACAAAAAAGTCTAGCAACCAAAAACAAGTCATCAGGTCTTTGGGTGGTGTCTTACGCGAAACAATCTCTGACAAAATAATAAGGGGTTTTAACGTAGCGCAAGATTTCAGGTCGTATCTTAGCATATAGCGTATAGATTCCCGATAGGATAACTAATTGTAGCGTAAGATTCCCGAATGCATCTTGGCGTAGCATGAGATTCATAATCGTTCCTTTTCGCAGTGTAAAAGTCCGGATTGTATTTTTTTATCTTTATAATTACTTCAAGGTTCCACGCCTTTGTGGTTACTATGATCAACAATGTACAAATCTGAACTGAATTTAAGCCTTATCTTTGGGTTATCAAGCATTAAAAAAGTTTTGTCATCTTAAAAAAATAATAATGCACAAGAAGTTTTGTATAATTTGTATAACAATTACTCTTTAAGCAATAGTTGAGGTGAATGTAATTCATGAATAAATATCAATATTTTATGTATGACGATGGTAATACTGATAATGATAATTATTAATATTAATCATTGATAAAAAAAATAATTCCTGGTGACCAAATCCAGCGTGTTTAGAAAAGTTTTATGAACTTTCAATATTAAAAAAAAATCTCTGTAGCCATGATGATTGTCATTACATTACCCATTATGTTTTGTATGTTATTTGTCTGTAAAATAGCAATTAATTATGTTGTTTTGGAAGAAATCTATAAAAAAAAGAAAAGGAAAATGATCCAAACAGGCGGGAAATTGTTGATCAGGGCGTCGATCCGTGTTCATGATCGGGGGGGGGGGGGGGGGGGGGGTGACTGGCGAGGGGCAAAGCGATCGAGAATGTCTATGACATTGCATTTTAGAGCATCCCAAAATGGTTTTTCTGTGTGATTAAATTTTGTCTAAAGTAACGGGAAATATACAACAAAATATTAATAATCATAACATTAGGTATTTAAATATGTGTGTTATAGATTATTTGTAATGATTCAGGAATAAGAGGGCAGATAGACAGTTTGTTGTTCAATGCTCGAAGAAGAAGTTTTATTATACAAGGAACAAAAGTGATAATTCAGAGTTGAATTTTATAGCCTATAGGTGACCATAATTATGAGCCATATTGACCCCAATCGCATGCGCACGATATATGTTTCCATCCCAACTTCTATTATCAAAAAGATTGATCAAAACTGATGAAACATTAGATACTTAACTTAGGAGAGAGAGAGAGAGAGCAGAGGTTTTAAAAACTTTTTGTTTTCAATTCAATTTATTTAATCATAAAGAGCAAACGCTTTTTTGTGGTCATAACCATATATTGCTTCAATGTAGATTATGACTTATTGATATGTATACGTCTTTTAAAATATAAGATGCTTATAAAGCATTGCCCCCAAAATTGTAATGAAAATAAATATCACAATTTCTTAAAATCCAATAAATGAAGCAACACATTCACTACATACACAGACAAGCAAATACAAATATTGTATTCCCACATGCATACACAAAAAATCACACGCACGTGCACACACATACACACAAACGCACATACGCTCACACGCAAACCCTGACATTTCTATAAATTATTATTATTAATTAAATAATTTCTGCAAAGTTCCTTTAACGAGGATAATGTCGTGCATTGTTTTAGAGTAGTTGGTAACTGATTCCCACTTTTTTATGCCGTTAACTGTTAGTGAATATAATGAAGAAGTAAGTTTTACTTTTGGTTGATGAAAATGGTCTTTTTTTGACGAATTGCGTATGAATAAATATTTAAGTTTTTCGGTAAACATTGTACAGTACTTTTCGGGCAAAATTGTATGTCTTATAGAGTACAAATTAGAGTATTAAACGTAATTAACTCATGTAAAGGCAAAATTTGCTTCTTTTTAATAAAGGGTTTACTTGCACATTGCATTTGAGACTTGTAATTATACGAAGAGACCTTTTCTGTAAAATACATAATTTGTTGAGATGTGATTTATAAGTATTACCCAAAATATATATTTTCAATGTGGCAAGACAATGCTATTGTAAAGAATATTTAAAAAAAACATTACTAAGTAGTATGAATTTCAATTTATACAGGATACCAACATAATTATTTAGAAATGATTTAGAAATTTCTGAAATGTGTATACTCCAGTTTAAAGACTCATTGATTGTAACTCCAAGAAATGTTATACTCTTCAACTTAGATATGACAAGATTATTAATGACACTATGTGATAAGTCATTGGGCACTCTCTTCTTCCTTGATCTAAATATAACATAATTTGTTTTGGTGGTATTCATAGATAATATATTGACTTTGAACCGGGAGGAGACTTTTGAAATTTTCCTGTTCACCGATGAGACGAGTGTTCTTATATTACTATTACTTATAAGAGCAGATGTATCATCGCAAGAGAAGGTTTTATTATATCATTTACATATATAAGGAACAAAAGAGGGAACAAAAGAGGGCCCAAGACACATCCTTGCGGAACACCACAATGACTATGCTGTATCCAAGATTTGGAACCCTTGACCATCAGATACTGATTCCTTTCAGACAAATAATTTTCAAACCACACCTCTGACATCATAAAAACGGAGCTTTCTTAATAATATGTGATGGTCACTTGTGTCAAATCCTTTTGACAGGTCCATAAAAAGTCCAATGTAAAATTTATTCTTTTCAATTTCACTTTGTATATGAGTACATAGATTTGAAACAGCTAATGCAGTTGATTTTTTTCTAAAACCAATTGTGCATCTGTTAAAACATTATTTACCTGTAAAAAACTATATAAACGTTCATGAATATTTCTTTCTAGAATTTTAGAGAATAAAGGAACGATAGCTATCGGTCTATAATTAGTTAAGTCATTTGAGTTCCCTTTCTTATAAACTGGTACTACCTGAGCTAATTTGAAATTATTAGGTACGATACCTCTACAGATTGATGAATTAAATATGTAGAACTAACTATTAGCATTATCAGAGGTATGAACACAACTCCAGTCAACCTCGCATAGTGTTCTATTAAACTTGAGTCTGTTTTCATAATTGATTAGCCTTTTCTGTAATCGTGGTTGACTTTCAATAATGATCTTTTTTCTGGGTTTTTTTTACCCAAAATATAGGGAAGTGGTCAGTGATATTAGCTATGAAACACACGACTGCATTATCTAAGGAATTACAAAATATGTTCTCAATTAAAGTTGCACATGTCTTAGATATTCTTGTTGGTTTCATTATCAATACGTACAAGTTATGAGAAAAACATAGTTTCTAAAAATAAATTTGTTTTTTTTTATGAGAATTTGCATTCAATAAATTAATATTATAGGCACCAAAGTCATGGACTTCTGTATCATTTTTATTTATATCTAAACATAATTCATCCAGAAAAGTTTCAATGTTTGTGTTGGGGACCCTATAAACACAATCCAATTATAAAAGTTTTATGATTCTTACATGTTAATTCAATAAATAAAAGGTCATTATTCACAGCTGAATAAGGAATCTACAAACCGTTCGAATTATGCATTTTTCGTGGCTTTTATTTAACATTGGTTACTGTCATTTACTACATACTACATGTATCATTTGTGACCCGCCGCCTCAAAACCTACAATAAGTCGCACGGACCACAACGTAGCAAATAGCCCAAGATAGTAAATTTGCTTGGATCAGTCGATTTTCTGTTTTTGATAGAAATGGGTAGTTTCATTATCATTCTATCATGTCTCAAGTTTGTGAGTCGTAATTCGACTTAGAAATATGTTTTGGGGGCATTTTAAAATGACTCTTTTTTTCACCTGTCGAGCTAATGAATGTTTGGAGAGCTTTTTTAACACTTTCATTCAATGCCAAATTACTACTTTACCTCTAAAGGTATTAAATTGATTTTTGGAGTGAGTGATGAATAGGTCCTCCTTAAGTAGCGTGCCAAAATTCAGCCTAATCTGATAACCCCTTCATACCGGTTGCTATGGACAATTGAATACCCAGTTTTACTTGGGCGCACACAGAGGGTGAAAGTGTAGCACTCTTTTGTTCCGAACTTAAATGGCCATTTTCTCTGAATATGAGTTATTGATTGCTGGTTACATATTGATTCTAAATGTGATATTTAAAGGTGTTATCATTGAGTAAACGAGGCGAGTGATATACCATTGGAAAGAATCTTTACTTTCAGAAAAAATATAAAACAAAAAATAAAAAAAATTTTGGCGACTTATTGTAAGTTTTGAGGCGTCGGGTCACATTTTACCCTGGCGGTACATGACTTCACACCAATATTGTAATTGTATTACACACAGATTTGAGTATCCAACCCAATTACAGAACTAGTGCTGGAATCTATGCTGAAAAATGAGGAATCATGTGAATAAATGTAATCTGCACCCCATACATAAACCTTAAAATCCAAATATGTGAAATCCAAGCGTGTAGCCAGAGAGGGGTTAAACCCACTAAAAATCCAGCACTTGCATATTTTTTTTTTCATAAACAAACGCCTAGGCGCAATAAACTGAAACACTGTAAATTTACATAACGCTATCGAAACGCGATATCTTGCCATGCTGTATTACCTAACCGGAATCCGGATATAACTCTCTAAACTCGCATTACTCCATAATTATAAACCTTACTTCATAACCGCTACAAATAACCACCCTGAACATTATGGGGAGGCTACGAGGCAAACGAGCCCTCGACAACTCTCATCAGGCCCGATGCATAACATATTAACAAAGCTTTCTAGCGGTGAAACTCATAAGGGCACTAGGTTAAAGAGATTCCTATTTCCACCCTTGATGTTGGATATATACATATACGTTCATGGACTATCTTTGGCTCTGTCAATTCTTTGCTCATTACTGGGTAAAAACATACAGACATTAAAACATATTCAACGTTTGAAGGTAAGACACAATAAACATCATATGGACGTATACTAATAGGAAGGGCACCTGCTCGTTGAAAAACCTACTAACCGGAACCCATGGTCCGTGCCGATCTGCATGGGAGTGGGCGTGACCACTACTTAAATGTATTTCTGAACCTCTTAGCAACGTCCAGGATGAAGAAGTATGTTAAAAATGTACACCCTCGGGACGAAAAGCTCGCGAGAGGTATATACTATCTCCGGGTGCTCTATATATCTACCATTCAACCTCCTAGCTACCTTGCATATATGTTCAATGACCGCCGCTTGCGGACGACGAGGCCATGCTGTTGACCAGTAAACCCCTTATAGTGCAGCCGAGGTAAGATATCTGACCATATAATGTTGCACCCGTGGCCGCTCACAAATTCAAAGATATCTTTCAGCTCTCTTGAAAAATCCCTCTTGCTCTTTGCCCCCATATCATTTGTACCCATGTGCGGCAAAATATGTGACGGTGTCGAACTCGCGCCAAGGAAAAGTGACGATAGGAAAGCCATTGTCTCGCCTAGATGGAGGCCCCCTCTGCCGTGCCAGGTAATCGCCGCCCCACAGGCAAGATCTCTGCTGCCCTTCTGCTGAACCCACCGGGCCGTCCAATACACTATGGAGTCCCCCACGATCCACACGGCAGGGGCTGCAAAAATAATAAAAAAACTTTTGGGAGTAACCTGCACTAGGGACATGTAATCACAATCACTTAAAGGTAAAGTTCGGTTCCGATCATGTGATTTTCATGTAAAAGAAACTGTTTCAAAGCAATTGGGAAAGTTGCATCAGTTGAGCATGTACACAGCTGCCTAGTGTGAGATTTGAGGATTATTAATTGATAAGAAATTCACTCACTTTCCACAACAAGTAGCTGCGCTGCACACAGAAACAAGTATATGTGACCCCCAGACCTGGCATGAATGTTCAGCCCCCAAAATTCCCATTTCAGGTATTTCCTGTCATATTTCCAATATGAGGGCCTTAGGAGGGTAATCCTCTGCAAGGACCTTTTTTATTATTCATTGTAATGAAATGAAAAGAATGTGAAGAGCCCACATATTATTTCTTTTCACATTTCCCGGGACTGAACCTTCCCTTAACCCTTTCATGACAATTGACCACATTTTGTGGTTTGGCTCAATAGCTTTTGATTCAGAGCTCTAAAAAATATACCAGATGCATGAGTAGAAAAAACAAAATTTCTCCACACACTGTGTCCATTTTTGTTGCATGTCCATGTTGCGTTTGATGCCAGGAATTATTAGAACAAGAATAAGCTTTAAAATCCTTAAATTAGCAACACACTAAAAGGTTCAAAATCATTGTTATCAAATTGGCAATTTTTCAAACTTTTCGACGAAATATATCACCATGTATATTGTTTTCAAAGACATTACACCTTATTACAACCATGTAGCACTAAAATAAAAATAATATTGTTGCCAATTTGAAGAACAAAATTTGATCAATTTAACCCTTAAAGGTCCACTTTTATGGAATTACAAAGGAACTTCATTTAATAGACTTTTCTACTGTGAATCCAGATCTGTCAACCATATTACCTGAATTCCATTCATTAATCTGTAAACTTGAAAATAAAAAAATAACTGGGAACGCCCCTAAAATTTTTGGAAAATCGTCCAGCGATCGATGACGTCATGTGACGTCACACGCAGAGCCCTCGACTCACACAAGCTGGATCAGTATCGATGTGTGTGTGTTATAGGCTATTGAACTTCGTGTAGATCCCTTCGACTTCGTGCCATTTCAGCCCTTCATTTTAGCTTTTTAAAGACAAAATCCTACATCAACGATGGCATCTTCTTCGGACAGCGAGGACACTTATTCAGGATCAGCTATATCTGATTTGGTGCATCAAGTCCCAGAAGAAATTGAAGAGGAATTAGGGGCCCGGCCGTATGTTTGAGCCAGACAAGACATGTCGGATTCTGGGCAAGATTCTGATGACAGAGACGTCCCTGATTTTAATAACGGAGAGGATATTGACGGGAGACTTGGGATTAACAACTGGTAATTCATTTTTGATAATAAATTACCGATTAAAGTTTAATTCAGGCATATCCACGTATTATGAATCTTGTTTACGCTTGCAAACTGCCCGAGAGGCTGAGTTGATACTTTGCTGATCGAGGCAGTGAGCTCGATGTGCGCAGCCCCGCGCCGTTTGGTCGTTCGCCTGCTGACCCTGCCTGGGCTTGCGCTTGGGCAGTTTTACTGGTGCATGGGGTGGTAGCGTTTGATTGTAGTAAATTCTAACATTGATATCCAAAAAACTCTTAGCTCTCCTGTTATCTTGCTTGTTTTCTTTGTGCTGCTACACGAAGTAAGTGTAGGTACCGTTATAGTTGACAAAAGATATGATCTTCTTCTTCTCCCTCCGCTTTTGTCGGAGATCAGCAACAGATTACAATGTAGTCAAAGCTGGCTGCATTTGTGTAAAATGCAAAAGACATCTGTGCAAGCACGAATGATGAGAGTTTGTTCCATGCAATTTCAAAAGATAACATAGTTTTGAGAACAAGGCCCCTGTTCATTATTCCTTTTCACACCCCTCCCCCCATTCCAAATAGGCCTGTCAAAAAATTAAAAAAAAAACAAACCCATGCATCTTCATACCAGTGGGACTGATTTTACATGTACATGCAGTCCAGTGACATATTTAATTGTTTTCCAAAAAAAAAAGCTCTGCACAAGACATTTAATGCATTCCCTACGAGAAGCAAGTGATTTGGGTAGTCAACAGTTATGTTTCAAAAATAATTTTGACTAATGTCGTTAGTAAAACTTAGAAAGGGATTATAGTTGTGAAATAGAACACTGGCTATCATGATACTGAGTTTGTGTCCCAATGCCAGTGGTGAGAGTATGTCTGCTGTTAGCAGATGAACCAGATTGTTGCCAAGATGGACTCATTTTAAGATGCTTAACTTGACTGCATGCACCGAGCACCCAGGGTTTCATCCAGTGTTTCATCCAGTGTGTCTGGACCGGTACGTGATGGAAACTGCTTACTATCAGTATCGGCAGCAGTATGGCGAACAGGCAAGGCAGGATGCAACTGAAAATCAGTGAGTACACCATACTTTTGTTTTAATCCTTACTGCAGTATTCCTGTATTATATAAAGCAGTTTGGATGCAAAATGCCAATTTGGCTCCTTATGAAATTAATATTATGATATTCTATAACAGAAAATAATGTTTTAGCTTTAATGTAAATAGAGGAAGATTATTCTATTTGCAGTGTACATGTATTTTCTTGTCCTATGTGCAAATTAACGTTTGTTTCCTCTTTCCCCATCACAACATTTTACACTGCGATGTTGACAACTAAATTATTAGCTAATCTTCTATTGGTTATTTGTGAAGTTCAAAGTAAAAGTTACCTCACTATCACCTACATCATAGACTACACTGTGCATTGTTTTGAAGTTGTCTAATCATAGTTTCCTTTGTACTCTTAAAAAAAAATCTTTTATAGGAAAGCCAGGCATGTGGCCTATAGGCAGCTTGTAAGATGGTGTTGGGGTTTCCTGGACAGGGCAGTACGTGTTCCTCTTCCATCTTGTGCCGTGACAAGAATCCGTGCAGCATTTCCATCAGAAGAATACAGGGGCTTTGAAGAGGCGTAGACCTACATACAATTTTGCTGTTTATCTTTTTCCCCACCTTGTCAAGATCTATGTTTACAGAAAAATATGTTTTACTTCCACCTTATTACTGAGATTTTTATTACTGTTCTAAGATAGATTTTCAAAGATATTTTTTTTAAATTGGAAATATTCCCTGCATTTTCTTTTCAAAGTTTATTAACTGTATGTATATATATTTTTTCAACCTTTGCAAAAAAAATTAAAAGGGAGGACAGCTCTGTGGAACTTTAATTTAAGCTATGCAACCATTATTCTCATATTTTTTTTTACTGGGTCTTGGATATGACATGCACAAATCTCCTCATTATGCAAAGGTGATAGTAGAATTGAACATTTTAAAAATATTTATCTATCAGAACTGTATTGTTCCATCAGTGTAAACATTTACACAACATTTCATTATTTGAAAGAAAAAATTATACTGAGTACTAATGACTAGCACACATGATCTTTTATTTACTCGGGTCATCCATGTGATCATCATTATTGTTGCTTCACATCATATTTCTTTTCAAATTGACATTATTTTTTCTTTCATTTGATTGTGGTATTTATTATTATGTACAATATGGTAAAAATTATATTGCTGTTTTTGGTTCAAGTATCAGAGGAAAAGAGGAGTCTAGGAGGCTTATTTTGTATATTCATTTTCACTGTCAGAAATAAAATTGGAATTGGGTAACTGAGTTCACAAACGCAAAACAATCCAGCTGCAGCTGGTCTGAGTTTCGTCACATTTAAGTATTTGCCCAGAGCATTTTTTTGTAATTGATGTTGTAAAGATACATGTAATCTCAGTTAAGAATGATAACTCTATTGTTAATGGCATATGAGGTCTGTTATTTTTTTATGGCATTTGTTGTTTAATTTGTTAATGAAACACACTTTGGAAGCTAATCAGTTTTGTTTTTGTTTTGTTTTGTTTTTTTGTTTTTTTTTGGGGGGGGGGGGTGGGTGGGCATTCTCCTTTATTGAATTTTTGATGTTCAATTCTAAGACAACCATTTCCTGGATACAACATCTATATCTACATTTCTCCAGAAGTAATATTTCAAATCAATTGAATATTTTTGTCATCTCTGGAAGAGCTCAAACACATTTACTATGCAAGGCTTGTCGTGAATGGAACTAACCATTGAAAAGAAAGGTGCGAGTGTGTGAATGAGATCAAAACCAACAATTGGCAGAATGGAAAAAGAAAAAAAAAAGAGATAAAAAGTTGAGAGGAGATGTGTGTAATTAGAGAATATTGGGCAAAAAGAAGGAGAAAGTGAGACAGAAAGCACGAGAAGAAATAGTGAAAAAGGGAATCACTGGGGGAAAAAGGGAGAGATAAAAAAGTTGAGGGAAGATGTGTGAAAGTGGAGAATTTTTGGCATAAAGAGGGAGAAATGGAGGGAAAGCACAAGGGAAGAAATAGAGAGAGAGGGAATCATTGGGGAAAAAAAGGAGAGATAAGAAGTTGAGGGAAGATGTGTGAAAGTGGAGATTTTGGGGCATCAAGAGGGAGAAAGGGACGGAAAGCACAAGAGAAGAAATGGTGAAAGAGAGAGAGAGAGGGAATCATTGGAAAAAAGTATTTCTGTCCTTTTTCCTGCGGGGGGGGGGGGGGGGGGGGTGTAGGTTGAAAATTGCCCGTTACATTTTCACTACATTCAGGGTGGTAACAAAAATCTATTAAATATATGGTGGAAACTTAGTATAACGAGGTCCTTGGGACTATTAAAATTACCTGGTTAAATCCAGAATCTCGTTATATCAGTTTAAAAAAAGAATATGAAGAGTTGAGACCAGAATATTACCTTGTTATATCAGGAATATTGTTGTATCAGACCTCTTTATACTGAGTTTCCACTCTACCATGATAAACATTTTTATCACACCCTCTTTATGGAGAAAGATCTTTTTCTTCATCAAGAACAAAAAAAAAAAATTAATAGTAAAGATTAATTGAGAGAGGTGCTTGTGAGGTAAAGCTGAGAGTCGCCAAATTTCATATTATTGATACATGTATGATCAAACTTGTTTCAGGGACGGCCTCTTCTTGATGCCAACGCCGCATGCAGCCCCGTGCTATCGACCAAGTCGTCCGCACAAAGGTGCTCGGAGCACACAACACTGCGGTCACTCGGCCCCTTCCAATGGGCGCGAGTTAATTTTACTTTTGCGGTCCATTTCCTTATATTTGGGTCTTTAGGGAATAAATGTAGACTGACACCCTCCTTTGTGGTGTTGCTGCAACCTGCAACAACGCAGCGTTGCGGTATACTTCGCTTTAGAGGTGGTTTTCGAGGTGGTATATACAACAGCAAGTAAGTTTGCACATGTGATACATATGCAATATTGTAAACAAGCATCGGCAATGTCGGTTTGTGACGTCACACGTCAATCATGCTCGCGGAACGCGAATTCGGGGTTTAAAAGGGGGTGGAGCTTAGCAGACTGTTTTGGACATGAATACCTGGGGAAAATATTATTTTAAAAATATTTTGATACGTATTTATTGCAAACGGATTTCATTTTTCAATTTAGATGAGTATCATGTACAAAATACCAAGAATTAAAATTTCATAAAAGGGGAGCTTTAAATAATTCCTGTCCTGAAAGGGTTAACAATCCTTAGAATGTGTTCTGATGTCTCTGTGTAACTCTTCTGAACTTGCAAAATTTCTAGGCATCCTGAGCGTTCATAATACCCCTTATCTCCAGTGGTGAATTGAGGTATACATGACTCCTTCATATGAGGATGTTAATGCATTCTCACTTACGTAATAGTGCACGTAATGTATGCTCCCTAATCTATGAAATTCATCTGCAAAGTATTATGCAACGTACGAATATGATAATCATGATCTTCATAACAATGACAATAACAGTAGGTCCGATATTTAATAGTAATCATGCTAATACTAGCAGTAACAACAGAAATAACAATAACATTTAACGTTTGTTAGGCACTTAAAACTGTTGTTTATAAACACACAATCTTCTGACTACAAGTTAATAACCGGACATACGAAAGGAATATTATAAATCTGTACTCAACTATGAATTCATAAAGACAAATTTGATTGAAGGTATCGCCCTGCCATATATTTTCCTTCAAACCTAAAGTAATATCCGCCCCGAGAGGGTCACAAACGCTTACCAGCGGCTGAGAGAGAGAACTACCGACATAACCCAAATCCTGCCGTGTCTCAAACCCATTAGACCTAGACCCAGATCCAGACCTAGAACTACTTTCACCTCCCAATTTGATGTTAGGTCGAGATCCGGTGCTTGATATTTCAGGCTCTAAATTGAGATCAAGTGTAGATCGACATGTAGGTCTAGCATTAGAATCATCTATTGTCAAGGTTCACAATACTGCAGGATCCACCCTCCGTCGACAGGCTCTCCCCTTGGCCTTGCACTACCATAGGCCAAGGGGCCCCAGGCCTAAACCCCCCCCCCCCCGACTAGATGCAACGTTAACTCTACATGTAGATCTAGATCTATCATCAATACCAATTCCCGACTCGCCGGATACTCGTTGAGGTTCCGGTCCTTGGGCTTGGACTTGGACTTGGTCATGTTGGTCCGCAAGATCCGATATCACTGCCGAAGGTTGTGA
The DNA here is from genome assembly GCA_025617745.1 of Heliocidaris erythrogramma. Taxonomy (NCBI): domain Eukaryota; kingdom Metazoa; phylum Echinodermata; class Echinoidea; order Camarodonta; family Echinometridae; genus Heliocidaris; species Heliocidaris erythrogramma. The sequence continues at coordinate 19,130,349 of CM046864.1, read as the reverse complement.
TGTTTCTCGCCCTGCAGAACTGGCCGATATAGATCTAGGCCCACCTCGCCTACGGGGTCGCTCACTTCGTCCCAACTCCTTCGGCTTCGCCTTGACAGTGGTACCCTTCTTCCCCTTTGCTTTCGGCATGCCGATCGCTGATTCCAATTTACAGCACTGAACTAAGTCTATAAAAAGTACTATAAGTCTAACTTTTATACCGCACGAACGAAGTCACTGCAGCTCCAAAAATGAAACACCTCTCCACTGCAGGTGCCTTGATCGACGAGCAGTTAATAGAACATTGACGTTAATAAAGCGAATTCCAAAATTTGAACAAGGTAGTCAAGGAAGTTAACAGGATTTCCACTGCCGATGCAAACAAAATCAACGTTAGTTAGTTCCAGTAAGAATCCAATCAAGAATCCAATTAAATTTTTGATTGTCCAAATAGACGTCTTGCCTCTACCAAAAGCCACGAGAGAATGACACAATTTCCGCGTGCACACGCTCTCACAATCGCGTATTATGCGTTCCGTGTGCATTCGGAAACGCGCCACAAAAGCGCGCCTTGTCTCGATGCGCCAAATTCTTGACAAAACATAAACAAGCTTATTGCTGCGTCACAATGGCCAGCATAACCAAAACAAACCGCGAGTGGGCTATCAGCCGTGAATAAATATTTTTGAAAGCGTCTTTAACTCTTTAAAATTTCTTATTTTAGCACTAGCGGATCCGGGGGGGGGGGGGGGCGAATCGGCCGCTGCCCCCCCCCCCCCCCCCTCCCCCTATTGGCGGCGAAAAAAAAGAAAAAAGAAAGAGAAAAAGGGGAAGTATGGGGGATATGTAAAAGCATTTTCTTTGCGCCGGTTTTTTTTTTGTTTTTTTTTTGTTACTTGTCATGAATTATGGAGGGAAACAGGACCCCATGACCCCTTACTGAGCGATTTTTGAATGTTTTTCAAGGTTTGGCTAAAAAAAAATTTTGTCCCTAAACCCCCCCTCAAGTCGCTGTGTGGAAACATGGACACCTCTGTTCTTGATCCCAAAGGAAGAGGATGGGAAATGGATTCCAACAGAAAGCTAAGACCGAAGATGTTGTCTGGTAGTATTGCCCCAGACACCCTTCTAAAAGGAATTTGCTGCAACTGCAAAAAAAGGGGAAAGACAATGTCAAAACATGAAATGTAGCTGCCTAAAAGCTGGTATGTCATGTTTATCTGCATGTGGGGTGTGCTCTGGGCATTGCTCTAATGGAACAGAACTCATAGATGATGAGCTTGGAAGTGATGAAAAGGAAGCAGACTAAGTATCGTTGATTTTTATTGTGTTGTCAATAGTTACTAGAAGTTATAAGCCCAGGTTGTATGCTGCGAGCAGTGTTCTTCAAATTGTTGATAATTATACAAGGTTCTACTGCCAATCGGTAAACTCTGTTAAATAGACCTGCTCAGGCTGGATCGGCAAAGGATATTTTTTACATTCTAATATTACTTGTGCAAGAACTCAGAGCAATGTCGATCTAGGGAGGTTGTCCCTATTTACCCATGCCGAGCTAGACTGACCAGGCCAGCGTTATCTTGATCAGGACTGAAAGAGTTAAAAGATTGACAAATTTTAGGATTACGAATACCTAGGATTATGGACACAATATATTTTATACTAATAAGCTGTACCAAATGCTTGCTCAATTTAAGTTTCGTGATTAACACAGGGGTCAATGACCTTTGACCCAAAGACAAGGAATTTCACCTCATCATCTGCTTTTGGAATAACTTTTTTTCCTGATGTTGCCAGAACAATTGGGAACGAGTAGGAATTAGCCACTTTGATTTCTCTGCTCACATTTGAAACAGTAGCGTAATTTTCTTAATACCAGGTTGATATATGATAAAACATCAATTTTGACCTTTGACCCTCTTTGACCTTAGCTTTAGAGGTCAAGACTTTAATCTAATAGTTATTACTCTAAATTATTTTCTTTCGTATTCCTGAGCATTTTGATACCGAAATTAGGTACACGTATATACCATATTTCTTTCCTGAAATACCATTTTTTGTGATTTTGTGAAAAAGGTCATTGACCTTTGACCTCAATTTTGGAGGTCAAAATTTGATTTGTATAGTCGGTAATTACTCTACATCATTTTCTTTCCTAGTTCTAAGCATTTTGACAACAGAATCATGCAGATACCATATTCCTTTCCGAATAGAAGATTGGTTCGGCGTATAAACGACAAAGAATCTACAGACCAAAATGAAACAACAAATAAATTAGAAATAAGACGCAAAATACATTTATCGAATTGGAAATTGTTTTCGGGCGTAACTAATGGATAATAATACAATCCAAATAAAATGGATGGAGTATACAACGCAAAATGTTTATATCGAATAGAAGATTGGTTCGGCGTATAAACGAAAAAGAATCTACAGACCAAAATGAAACAACAAATAAATTAGAAATAAGACGCAAAATACATTTATCGTCTCGAAAATTGTTTTCGCGCGTAACTAATGGATAATAATACAATCCAAATAAAATGGATGGAGTATACATCGCAAAATGCTCATATCGAATAGAAAATTGGTTCGGCCCATAAATTACAAAGAATCTACAGACCAAATGAAACAAGAAATAAATTAGAACTAAGACGCAAAATACATTTATCGAATCGAAAATTGGTTTCGCGCGTAACTAATTGATAATATAAAATCCAAATAAAATGGATGAAGTATACAACGCAAAATGTTTATATCGAAAAGAAAATTGGTTCGGCGCATAAATTACAAAGAATCTACTGACCAAATTGAAACAACAAATAGATTAGAAATAAGACGCAAAATACATAATTTTAAATATCGAATCGAAAACTGATTTGGCGCTCAGTCTTAGGGATAATATACAACCCAAATAAAACATCAAATGGATGAAGTATACAACGCAAACTGTTTTTGTCGAACTGAAAATTCAGTTGGCGCGTAATATATGGAGAATTTACAACTGAAACAAACGAACAGTTTATTCAAGTATTCCACACGAAACGTTTAAATCGATATATCGTTAGGTGAGCTATCGTGATCGATCGACTAGTCTTTGCTCAAGTCTTATTTATATTAATTTTTGGGGTAATTTATTTTCAAAAATCAATATCTACTATATGCTTTCACCGTTGAATGTCGTGTTAAGTTTTCTGGGGTTGATTTTGTGTAAGTGTAACTATACACAAATTATTTTTTCAGGCCTCAAGTACCCTTTAAATCAACTGAAGGGGTCTTGCTACAGCCCTCAAAAATACACCGATTCGGCATTATTGATGAAACTGTGTCCCCACTTGACCATGATGTCGCTTCGATGTTTTTTTTTTATGACTGTGTAAATCAGCAAAAATGTACTTTTCAAATGATTATAAAATACGACTGAATGCATAAAAAGTGTGATATTTTTTGGCTCCTGATGACTCCTTCCTAAAAAAATGGGCAATTAATTTTATATTTTAGTAACCCTTTAAGTTTAGCTTAGTGAACACAATGGCGCATAAAGACGCGTGAAAGACGCAAAGAGGAAAATTGCCAGCTTTGCCTATGCTTCTAAAATTAGAATCAAACATATCTCAATAAAGTTTTTCATATTATTTAGCTGAAAATTATTCCAAGAGGTAAATACTAATTCTACATCCTAATATCTTGGTTCTGCCTCTATAGAATAATATTTCATTTGTATAATTTTGTCATATGCGTTTTTCTGCGTTTTTACGCGCCACAAACTTTCCCTAAGCTACCAGATTTAAGTGACAAAACAATAATGGAAGAAATGATGACATATGATTGCTTATAAATTAAGACCACTATCATATAATTATACGTACAAACTTACCTAAGTATAAGATGTGCTTGTGATTTACAACTTTTAAACCAATGCGCAACGAACCAAACTACGTCCAAATAATGGTTACATATCATGCATGCATTTCATGAGTGGCGTAGCGGAGGCATCGCATTTTTATAGGTAGGGTTGTCTTACTAGGTGTATGGATGAAATCTGGCGGTCAGGTAGGCCTATTGACCTTCTTTTCTCTTTTTTGCACCTCTGTATTTCTTAAACCTAAAGTCGAGTTCTGGTCATGCAATTGAATTGTGAAAATAAGGAAAGGTTGATTATATAGCACATAAAATATTATTGGTGTATGCTGTAGGCTAAGGTTTTGGAATCACCAAAATGATTAGAAATAGACTCAATCTTGCTGAGAATCTCATGCCCTGCACACAGAAATATGTGTATGTGACTACATACAAATGTTCGGCCCATACATTTGAAAAAGCGGAGTAACGAGCCTTCAGAATTACGAACTTTTCGGAAAGGGTTACATGTCGTTTATCCGAAGGTTCATATTTCCGCAGGTTCATAATTCCGAACGTTCATAATTCTGAAAGGTTCGTAATTCCGAAGGCTCGTTACTCTGAAGGTTCGTAATTCCCAAGGTTCGTTTTTTTCAGAAAATGAAAAAGGGTTCATAATTCTGAAGGGTCTTATTTCTGAGAATGAAATAGGGTTAGTAATTCCGAAAATGAAATAGGGTTCGTATTTCCGACAATAAAAAAGGTTCGTAATTCCGAAAATGAGAAAGGGTTCATAATTCCGAAAATGGAATTTTGTATGAATAGCAAGTAAATCATAGGCAAATTACCTCGCTATTCATAAGGACCTCCATTCCTAGCGAAAGTAGGACCACTATTCATAACGGTGTTAAATGAATAGTTGTTTTCTATGAATAGCGGTCTTTATGAATAGCAAGAGTACCCCGTTTAAGTACCCGTTTCTATTTTCCGAAATATGAACCCTTTTTCATTTTCGGAATTATGAACCTTTGGATAAACGAACCTTCGGAATAATGCAACAAATTTACGGAATTATGAATCCTTTTTCATTTTCTGAATTTAGTCCAGTAGACGGTACCATATACCATGTACAAGACCGAGAAAAGTTGTAGGTACAACGTTTTTTTTTTTTGTTGATTTGTGTTCTAGATGGGTATTGAAGTAAATTCAGCTTGGTTGCCACCTTGGCAATCTTGAGAATTTTTTTTAAATTAGCCTAATTAACATAATCATGTAATAAGCATATGTGCAATATGTAATATGTTGCTACTCTTAATCCAGAAAGCCTGAAAACATAAAAAATAAAATATAATTTCAAGTAATGCAACTGAGTCCCCCCCCCCCCCCCCCCCACCCGATCAAAGCATGTATAAATGGAGAAAAGAAAGACGACTTTGTCACGATTCCTAGGCATAATTATTCATCTTTATTATACCCATTAGGCAAGGTTGATTGGAAATTCTGTTTTCGACTTGTTTTATGGATGTTTAAAACGGTAATGTGTTAGTCCTGATAAGGAGTGTTGGGGTATAGAAATGAGGTTAGAGAATGATGAGAGAAGGGGAGAAAATGAGAAATTGATAGTCGAGAGAGAGATAAGGTATAAGAAATTATCTTTCGTGAGAGTGAAGTCCTTAGAAGGACTGTAAACCAGAAGAAAAAGGTGGCTGGCTCCAGCGCAGCGACGCAGCCTAGCCAAAGTTCTAGCTAAGTTGTTTCTACGATCTCGACTACGGTAGAGTGGTATACGTCTCTGACTGTGAGAGCTACTGAGGCGACCCCGTCCACGACCACCACCGATGAACAGTTGAGTTGATGAACATTAACTGCAGTCTGTGTAGGCTTTCCCACAAGCGCACTTTTAGGAGTATTATGGCGAAACTGGCCAGGCTAGTGTGTAAGAAAAAATTGCGCGGCCGGGCGGGGGCGGGAGGCTGACGGCAGTGGCGCTGTTGTGCGTCGACGGATGACTTGAGTTGGAGGCCTGGGGGGGGGGGGGGGGGGGGGGTTGGTGGGCTTTGCTGATTTAACCTGGTTGCGCTGAAGTTGCCTTGCGTTGCGTTGAGAGGGCTCCCCTAGAGCTGAATCAGATGATCTTTTAAAGTTTGCATGGTGGAATAGATAACGTGGAAAAGGTTTACGGTTCACCATGTGTTAGTCCTGAAAAGGGCTGTTGGGGTAAACCTTCAACGATCAAGGGGAGTCATATGAACTACTTTTCCAGGTTTCGCCGCATATAGTACCGAGTGTTTGGCTTGTGCGAATATCGTTCACCGCTCTTGAAATCCAGCGAATCGTCATAGCATGTCTCATCGCGGGCGCGTCCATTTTATGAAAAGGGATAATTGGTGCACTTTGAGCGGATAGTCGCTTGCACCTCAGCACGGACATTCATAAAACTCCATCAAGGCTCTTGTTCATGTTTTTCATTTCCTCTTGTAGCTGTGCACACATCTCATGTCTTCGAATGGACACTTATTTTCTTCATCAAAATACTGTTTCGTGTTATTTTTCGCCATATTTCCCTGACATTAATCAATTCGCTTCTCACTGAATTCTCTCTAATTTCTTGCTCATGCACTTACTTATAACTTTGTGTTCTTCTCGAACCCTCCAAGAGCATAACACATAAAAGGTTGACAAAATAGTTTTCCTATGCTATAATAAGAACTTTAATGTACATAATGGCTGAATACAACACTTACAATTACAACTTGGCAAGTATAATGAATAGCACACTCAAATTCGGTGAATAAAACTAGGCCCAAGTTGGAGGGCTACTGGCTCTTTGTATAAATTTTGAAAAACTTTCGCTTTTCTCAGAAAAAAATGAAAAACACATACCCCAAGTCTCGTAAGTTTACAACGAGGTAAATTTCTGAGATGGAAGTCCACAGCATATAAAAATATATGAATGCAGATCATACATATCTGGACGCCATATTAGCAAAATAAAATATAAACTTACACACGAAAGCACACAAAAAAATTTGCAACAAATAGTTCTTATAAATGAATAAGCTTTGTCTTCTTCACAGAAGAGTGTTGCGCGCGCACACAATATTATTATGGATATTTCCCATACAACAAAAATTGAATAAATCTTTGGCGTGAATATTACAATACCTCTAAAAACGATAAACACATAATAGACAGAGAACCAAAGAAACCATTTACCGTAGGACTACAACATAAAGACAATGGTAATGAAATTACATTTCTAGTTTGCAATTGCATACAAAAGTCATGATCAGAGATATAGGTATTGATCAACTCTATAAATAACAATAAAATCGAACATACACGAAAACGGCAAGAAAGCACATGATAAAAACTCATCTTCCAAGCAACAAGCCCTTACTGAGATCGTGCACGCATCTGAAACGTGAAAATTGTGCTTGTCAGTTGAAAATTTGCATTTCAGGAAAACTTTCACAGAAAAAAAAAACTCCTGTGGGATTCAAATAATGAATATGGTCCTTATTCAAAACATAGTATACCTCACCCGAAATAATCATTAATTTGAATGAAGCTCTGAATAAGTTTATTTCCATTTTCTTGAAATTTCAATCACTGAAACAAAATATATCATTATATATCATTATTATCAATCATCATCGCATTATATATGACTTAGTATACAAAAGACTTATATTCAAACACTTATGAATTTAATAATATGAGGGTTTTTTTTCTTACCTTGCCTTGTCTGTGAAACACAAACAGACGAACGAATCGTGTTACCCCCTGGTACAATGGCACAATCCAGTAAACGTTGGTCCCTTTTCCCCGCTTAATCCGTATATATATCAGACGATATAATTCGATCAAAATGTAAAACAAAAATAGATATTGCATTCCTATAAGTAGCCTTGTCTAAAACTTGTGTATGCACCTCCTCCTATCTCACATAGATATCCACATATCAAGAAAAATACAGCAATATCGTAGATAAAATGACCAAAAGCTGTATACGAGCAGACCTCTTTCACAGGCGCGAAAACCGTTTGTACGTAATCCAATGCCCTTGCCTGCACTATTTTTGCGACACGTTCGTGAATAATGTGACAAGAAATAAGAGGCCTTTCGTGAATGAACAGCAAAATCGCACCAAATTCCCCTCAACCAATCAAAATGATGTTTAGATCACTAGTTAGAAAATGTCATTAGCCACATTTTGGTATGCGAAATGGCTCAATAAATCATCTTGTTCGGAATTTCCACTCGATTTAATGAGGCAATGTAAGGTCAAAGTAGGGGAAAATGCTCTCACTGCTATAGGGAAAGGTCTGAGTTGAGTGTTCAACTCTCTTTTTTAACCCAAAAGTGCAGTAGTTTCCTCACAAGTAATTTACGGGTTAGTAACACTACATAATAGGATAAAGTGTGAAGATTTTTTATCCGTTCGAAATGATTAAAAATATTTATTTGCTTTAAAGCCCTCGTGTGATTTCACGGATAGTGTCTCAAACTGAGACAAGTTTTTCCCGTGTTATAGGACGCGGTGCGAAGTGCGCTGAGCAAATGCACACAAGTTTTTCATATTCTGTTCATGAGATTGAATTGTGAAAGAAACTGTCTCAAAGCAATTTGGAAAGGGTGATTATATAGCTGTATGGTTTTGGAATCACCAAAATGAGAAGAAATTGACTCAATCCTGCTGCTTTTTCTCCCCTTTCTCCCCTTCTCTCATCATTCTCTAAACCTCATTTCAATACCCCAACAGTCCTTATCAGGACTAACACATGGTGAACCGTAAACCTTCTCCACGTTATCTATTCCACCATGCAAACCTTCAAAGATCAAGTGGAGTTCTGTTCATGAGATTGAAATTTGAAAGAAACTGTCTCAAAGCATTTGGGAAAGGTTGATTATATAGCACATACGAATTGTTGTATGCTGTAAGGTTTTGGAATCACCAAAATGAGGAGAAATTGACTCAATCCTGCTGAGATTCACATGCACTGCACACAGGAATGTGTATATGGGACTCCACACAAATGTTCGGCCCCAACATGTCAGTTGTTTCTTATCATATTTTGAATATGAGAGCATTTGAAAAGCAATCCTTTTCAGGGTAGATATCTACCATGATAATCTTTCAAACTAACATACAAAGATTGAGAAAGCTCACAAATTATATTTTACCATTTACAGAACTAAAAGCTTCCTTTTAAGGGAGGGATAAACCTTAAATAGAAGGTTGTGTTCAGGAAAGGGTGAGCTTTTTCATTCCTTTTAAGCCAGTTTGGAGAAACATCTTAGTAGAAATGACCCCTGAAAAGGATTGTTCTTCAAATGATGTTATATTCGACATATGACAAGAATAGCAGAATTGTTCTGGCCGATCATTCATGCCCATGTGTGTGCCATCCCATATACCCACTTATGTGTGCATTGCATGTGCTTTCCAGCGAGATTGAGTCAATTTGTTATTTTCATGATTCCGAACCTCTCAGTATACACCTATTCTTGTGTAGGAAAAGAAAAATAAAAGGCATGGAAGGAACGACAGATATTGTAATTTCCCACTGTGACATGTTATTCATTTCTTTCTAAACAATACATCGTGAGGAGGGTTTTACACTTGGATGAACTCTTGATATAAGATGGGATAGTATTCCTAAGCTTACGTTAACTTGAGGCGTACAGTCTGGGTTCGACGATGATAGTGTCATTATCGTGGCTTTGAAAATACGTTCCTTATCACTTGACAAAGAGATAAATAATCATCACCATCGATCATCTCTGAGCGAGTCATTTAATATGGCAGTTACTCATGATCATCATCGTCATCACTGTGCCGAAGATATTAACTTTTGATTACTTGCTGCATTTGAATCCTCGGGAAAAGGCGCTTTAAACCATAATACATCAATTTAAATTTTATTAGGTGGTCTGTCATTTATGACAGACCTACTTTTAATTTTGTCAAAATTTTCTTTTTATTTATTTCTTCTTTTTATAACAAATTCTTGTGGCCACCAAATCTCAAAATCGGCCAGGTCAATATCATCGAGTTTCATGCCATGTATGAGGTCAATCATGGACATGGTCCATTAAGCTTTTGGAGGTCATCAGGTCATCGTGACGTCATCAATACGCCATTGTGTAAATTTACAAAATCGATTATCAGCTATATTCACATCACATAAATTTCACCTGACGGGTCATCAAGTCATGTCCTCACAGGTCATCTAGACGTCAGGACGTGCGCGTACGCGCGCGTCAAAATTTAGAAATGCTCAAAATCACGTAGGATCAAGTCTGCACACGTTTCAGGTCATTTTGAGCATTTCAAAAAATTTCTGTGCGTAAGCGTCCGTGCGCACGTTTAACGCGCGCGCACGTCGTAAATAACGTTAAAACGCTGTTTTCTTCGATTGATTTGCAATCCTGACACTTTTTTTCATCATTTCCATCAATTTGGAATCATTTTTAATCAATAATAAGGTCGTACGGGCGCGTCAAACTTCAAAATCCGTGCGCATGTCTATGGCGAAAATAACGTAAAAACGTGCAAAAACATGCCTATACAAAATTCACTATAGCTCGTTAGATAGTCCGTTGACCCCCAAATTTTTTGTCATCATCAGGTAGGGTATGAATGATAAATTTCATTTCATGTATCATCTGACCCTTATAAACATTATGACGTCATCAAAATGGCGCCAGAAATAAAAATGTCCATTTTTCATGTTTTGACGTCATCACATTTATGCAAATCTGGCTCTAGATTCGTAATTATTGGTCGTTTTTCGCCCAGATTTTAATATGTTGTAGCTGAGGCACTTGCCTCTCACTCCGGTGACCCAGGTTCGATCCCCGGTGGGGTCATTAAATTTTTTTCCCGTTCTTTTTGCCTTTCATTTTACCATCTTGTTAGACTATTATAACATAAGTAATCACAAACTAAGTAATTAAATGCCTTATTTTGCGTGTTATGTCTATTAAAAAGTAGTGTGCAGTAGTTTATGTATAACCCTATGGAAAATCTGATTCCCTGAAGTGTATTAAAGATATCCTGCAATATCATTAGTCCTATTTGATATCACAATTTCACAAAATTGGCTTACTCAATTATCTTCAAATTTTCGTCAGTCATCGGTCCTAATAAGGTCAAGTTCCCACATTTTTTCAAGGTCATCAGGTTATCGTGACGTCATCTAGGCGCCATTTTGTACAAATCAACTTATGGTCGTATTTTCATAACGAAATGTGATTTCTCTTTCATATTTGGCATGGTTAAGGTCACTGTCATTGCAGTCATGGTCATCAACATTATCCCCATCATTATCATCATTATCACCATCATCATCCTTATATCATCAATCATCTTCATAATCACCATCACCATAATCATCACTATTATCACATCATCAATCTTCATCATTATCCCCTTCATTATCATGATTATCATCACCATCATAATCATCATTACATCATCATCATCATCATTATTATCATCACTGTCATGATCATCATCGCTATTATTATTATTTCATCACCATCATCATTATATCATCATAATCATTATAACCATCATCATTATATCATCTTCATCATCATCACCAAATATCATCATCACCATAATCATTTCACGATGACCGTTTCACACATTTTGCTACATTCCTGTCCTCAAGAAGCATCTCCATTCATGGCATTCTTGACTTCCTATCTCCAGTTTAGTATTTCCTCATTATTATGATCATCCTGATTACGATCATGATCCTACAAATTGAAAGACCGACCACCTAATTCGTCGTCATGACGAATCAAATTCCAGTTCTATGATTCTTATTATTAACATTACCGTTATTATTATTAGTAGTAGCAGTAGTAGTAGTAGTAGTAGGGAGTTTTCGAATGTGTCAACGTGAACGCCGTCCTAGTTCCTTCCAGCGACAATGGACTGCTTTGTGTTAACTGCATACAAAGTAGGTAAAGCATGAAGCTAACAGTGGGCGAAGCGAGGTTCACGTTTTACAGAAGACGGCAATACCGATATGTTTGACCAAGGTTTGACGCGTTCTCGATCTGACTAGTGGGTTCGGTGTAAAAATGCCAGTGGTAAAAATGCCAGAGGTAAAAATGCCAGTGGTAAAAATGCCAGAGGTAAAAATGCCAGAGGTAAAAATGCCAGAGGAAAAAATGCCAGAGGAAAAAATGCCAGAGGTAAAAATGCCAGAGGAAAAAATGCCAGAGGTAAAAATGCCAGAGGTAAAAATGCCAGTGGTAAAAAATGCTAGTACCCCCCCCCCCCCCCCCCCCCCCCCGGATATAGCATGCATGTATTGTTTGCCACTCGCTTTCAGTTGACGACCCTTTTTTGTTAAAAACTTCAATATTATATTCTTTTTTTCACTTTTAATTTTAGTTTGAATATATCTGCACCTTGTTTATAACTTCCCTGATAGCAGAAAGTGGTAAAAATTACGTGATAATTACGTCGTGGTTTTCGTCTTTTCTACGTCCTGTAATTACGTCAATAAGACGACAACTTGCACCAACGCAAGACGTCAAGAGGACGTCTTATTTTGACGTCATCTGTACACTGTAAAAACCGAAGTGCTGTATATAGCACTTTTTGAGGGCATGCATAGGGATTGCACTCAGAGTGATGTTGAATGCACACAGCGTGCTATTTCAGCACTTTCACGGGAGCTGGACCGGCTCCTTAAACTGCTAAACATTCATTAAAAAAGATGATTTGGGCGAGCTTCGAACCAGGGTCCGCTGATCGAGAATTGCTGGCATTACCTCTAGATTAACTCACATTGTACGATTTAGAGCAGATCATATTGTTACATAGTGAATTTACGACACCACATAATTCATGTTATCTACTTGACTCCCATGACTAAACTGGATTGCAAGAAGCATTCGTTAGTCCATCGGTAACGTCAACGCCTCTCAATCACCGGAACCTGGTTCGAGGCTCGCCACGGTCACATTTTTTTTTTTGCTGGTAAATTAGCACACTACAAGTGCTATAAAAAGCATTTCAGGTGCAGTCACTATACATGCCCCTAAAAGTAGCACGTAGAGATGACGTCAAAATAAGACGTCCTCTTGACGTCTTGCGTTGGTGCAAGTTGTCGTCTTATTGACGTAATTACAGGACGTAAAAAAGACGAAAACCACGACGTAAATATCACGTCATTTTTTAACACTTTCTGCTATCAGGGTTAATGTGCATGAGCCCCCCCCCCCCCCCCCCCCCGTATTAATGTTGATGAGGCTGTAATGCTCGATCTTTGTGTGACGGCCTGTACATTTGCTGTAGAAGAGAGAACTGAAAAAGAAAACAAGTGCAGGTACAAGTAGAGATAACGAAAAGCAAATTAGTCAAGATCATTTGGTACAAGTTATTTTACTACAGGTACAAGTATTGTGTCCTTAAGTTATACAGTTAGTATCATGATGAGGGGGCATCTCGTTTTTCCGAAGGTTCGTATTTCCGAAACACTTATTTCCCATGCCTGGGGGATCAAAATTCCGAACATTTGTTGCATTATTCCGAAGGTTCGTTTATCCAAAGGTTCATAATTCCGAAAGGGTTCATATTTACCCGCAAAAGGACGGTCCCACATTAGGGTGATGTAATTTTTGCATACCTCCTTTCCCTTCTCTAAACCTAAAATTCAGTTGCAGACTTCCTTCTCGTTCCAAATTCCATTCGGGATTATGAAATCGTACGTCGATTAAAAAAAGCCGGGTGTACGATCTGGAGTCCAGAGTCCAACAGTTCGACAAGAAAAACGCGGTCAAACCAAATAGTCTAAAAAGTAAAATACAAGCAGATGTCAGGTCTGCTTCTTGACCTTCTTTATAATTTCACCTCTTGATTTTTCACCTATATTCTCCTAATATGCAGCTGGCATATTTTGCCATTTTACCTCTGGCATTTTCATCTCTGGCATTTTTTGCTCTGGCAGTTTTTGCTCCGGCATCTTTACTTCTGGCATTTTTTCCTCTGGCATTTTTACCTCTGGCATTTTTACCTCTGGCATTTTTACCTCTGGCATTTTTTCCTCTGGCATTTTTACCTCTGGCATTTTTACCTCTGGCATTTTTTCCTCTGGCATTTTTACCTCTGGCATTTTTACCTCTGGCATTTTTTCCTCTGGCATTTTTACCTCTGGCATATTTTCCTCTGGCATTTTTACCTCTGGCATTTTTACCTGGCACCGACTAGTGAACGAGGGAGAATCCAGTGGACGGGTGAGCCGTTCTTGCACAAAGCGCGGTATGCAGCTAACACAAAGCAGTTAACACACATACGTCGATTAAAAAAAGCCGGGTGTACGATCTGGAGTCCAGAGTCCAACAGTTCGACAAGAAAAACGCGGTCAAACCAAATAGTCTAAAAAGTAAAATACAAGCAGATGTCAGGTCTGCTTCTTGACCTTCTTTATAATTTCACCTCTTGATTTTTCACCTATATTCTCCTAATATGCAGCTGGCATATTTTGCCATTTTACCTCTGGCATTTTCATCTCTGGCATTTTTTGCTCTGGCAGTTTTTGCTCCGGCATCTTTACTTCTGGCATTTTTTCCTCTGGCATTTTTACCTCTGGCATTTTTACCTCTGGCATTTTTACCTCTGGCATTTTTTCCTCTGGCATTTTTACCTCTGGCATTTTTACCTCTGGCATTTTTTCCTCTGGCATTTTTACCTCTGGCATTTTTACCTCTGGCATTTTTTCCTCTGGCATTTTTACCTCTGGCATATTTTCCTCTGGCATTTTTACCTCTGGCATTTTTACCTGGCACCGACTAGTGAACGAGGGAGAATCCAGTGGACGGGTGAGCCGTTCTTGCACAAAGCGCGGTATGCAGCTAACACAAAGCAGTTAACACACAGCAATTCATTGTAGCTGGGAGGATTGGATGGCGTTTACGTCGACACTTTGGAAAACTAACTAGTAGTAGTTAAGGACGTTCATCAGTAATATCAGCTGCGCATCCTGGCTGGTTGTGTTACGTCATCACAACACTAGGAGAGTATTGCGCGTAGTTAAGACAATATATACGCACATTTAATACCGTGCTTAATAATGGGTACGCAATTGTGCGTAGTAAGAAGAACCCGGTAAATATAGATGAAATTAATGATTCTGTACCTGGGAAAGTATACAAAATATTAACTAGCTTGAGCTGAAAGATAACATTCGATGCCCCCTCATGAATTTTCTATAGGCAAAGTTAGTCGTATAGGAAAATAAATAATAAAGATAGATGTCCTTTGGAATTCATAGTCATGGTCATCTACCTCCCATTTTTATTTGTACACTAAATTAACACAAAAAGCACCTGCCGCAGCCATGCGCTTCGGGGCCTTGTAATATATTTAGATATTGTAAAGTCAAATAATCAATGTTGCCATTAATGTGAGAGGGAGTATAGCGAGTGAGTGAAAAAAAGAGAATGTAGAGGAGTTTTATATTAGAGCAAACGTTGGCAAAGTAAATCGTGTTCTTATATTGTTTAACTTGAAATAATATTTCTTGTCTTGCGAGGGGCCCCTCTGAGGGGACAGAACAGATTATTGCAAACAGGAAAATTAAGATTACTGCGTGTTGAAACCTTGCATTTCGCATCACTAGAAAATTATTCGTTATACCCTATCCGCCCCCTCCTTTACTTTAATAGTAGGCCACTGCCACTTCGCTTTTGTCGCCACTGGTGGTAGACAGTATTAATACTTGAGATACCTTACTCCTAATACTACTTGTGTTATTATAATCATTATTGTTCTTGTAATATTTCATCACCACAATTTTTAGTTTTTAATTCATAATACAATTACTATTAAGCGTCTGCAGATATTCTGAAATTTGAGAAATAAGTGTCTAAAGGATGAATGCATGAGGGGGGGGGGGGGGGATCTTAACCAATGGTCCAAACCAGCGTTTCTCAAAACTTATTTAGTCAAGGTATCCTTGAAATGAAATGAAAGTTTCGCGTCAACCCAATAGTAATAATATAGTAACAGAGTCCCTTGCTTCTTCTTGTTTCTTAATACATCAATAAGCTTTATCGAGAACATGCAACAATATGACAACGAACGTGTCTGGCAGGCTCAATAAATGTGAGTGTATAAAAGACAATGGGTGATTTCACCCTCGGTATTGGTGTTTGGTGTTAGTGTCTATTTTGCCGCGAAATCGTGATCTAACACCGACTATGAAGTGAGAAAAAGATCAGTCGGTGTTAAGTGTTGAACTCTGATTTTCTGACGTAGTTCCGATTGCCAGTGGTTATTGTTTGTCAGTTATCGTCTGCTGAACCGAGCTCGGCCGTCGGTGTTTATAATTTCAAGTACAAATTCCCATTCACTAACACTATACCCATAGGGATTATGAAATATCGATTTCACGGTCGGTGTTGGTGTTGGTGTTGCTGGCTATGGACAATTTTGCTGATTAGTCATGAGAAATAAAGACAGTAGGCATCATTCGAAGTGTAATTTCATACACTGTAAAAAATAACTGTAAATTAACAGGTTTTTTTTACTTGTAAAATTACAAGTTTTGGCCGCTTTTCTGTTAATAAACTTGTAATTTTACAAGTCAAAAAACCTGTTAATCTACAGTTATTTTTTGCAAGGTAGGTGTTTAGAGGTATTATGTTAATATAGGCCTGAAATTACATCTAGGCCAACATTTTGGTCTAACGTTCGATCTAGAGCACACCGAAAGGAGCTACTTTTGCTTTTTTTCATTGGGCTGAAGGAGTGAATAAAACATCCTACATAAATTTCTTTTTAAGAGAGATTTGATAAAAATGACGGTAGATATTCCGCAGTTAAAGACCCAGAGAATCCACATCATTTACTAGGATGAGATTTAAATAAATATTTGCAAAACAAAAGTTATGAAACTTCACGGCTAATATGAGCCAATGCCTGATATTTGGCTGTTTGCCATGTACGCGATACGCCGTCCGATCCGGCGTCTAGCTGCATTAGCCACCGTAGCATTTTCTGCTGCAAGTGAGAAACTCAAGAGAAATCATATCTAAACTTACTGTTCCTGTCTAGACTATCCATTTCTGTGAAGCTTTTTACCGCACTGTAGATCAAACAATTATTTCTTTTAGAATTACCGGACTACTCGTGTAATTTAACGATATTCGAGACTAATAATTAGTTTTTAAACAATTTTTGTCCTTCGTTGAAAATGGTGCTGACGCCATTTCCAGTGTTAGGCTATCGATGCGCTTTGTTAGGATATCGGCATCGGCTCCTTAATCTGAACAGCGGTGTTTGAGCTCGATTTTAGGAGAATTTTCGCTCTATGCTTTGTAAATCTCGAATTTCCAGTACGTTCAGACAGGCCATGATCGACTTGCTTCTGTCACCCACTCGTGACTATTCATCGCTCACTCGCTGCCAAAACAATAATTACTGCGCCACACACGGTGACCCGAGTATAATTGGTATTGAAGTTTGTGCACAGGGGTCATTTCATGCGAAGTTGCAAGTGAAGATAGCAGCGAGTGAAGCAGCGATTGCGTTCACATTACAGATAGTCACAAGCGCGGTGGGTGGTCTACCGCAAAGCATCAATGCTTTGTCGGTGGATCCTGAGATTTACTCCTGCCAAACTCGCTGCCAGAATAGTTTCGAAACCTAGCTCCAACTCGCTTCTCGTGACTATCTGCGTTCAGACAGCGTTTGGTCTTAAAACTATCTGGTCATGACCAAAATAGTATCGAAACCTAGATAGCATCGATGCTATCGCTCTACTTGTGAACGTACCTATGTTTCCTTTTCTTCATCAGTGAGCCAAGATCATGTCCCAGCGCAGTCACTCCATGTAGCAAATGAAATGTTACCCTTTGAAGTTACATAAACCATACTTCAGAAAGACCTTAAAATTGCCTAGATTACTGGATTATACGTTGTTTTTACGAAAGTTCGTGAATCCGAAGGTTTTTTATTCCAAAGATTCGTTACTTCGAAGGTGCGTAAAAAAGAAAGAAGGTTCATATTTCCGAAAATGATATCGGGTTCTTAATTCGGAAATTGGCTTCATGATTCCAATGAATCATAATTCCGAAAATCCGAGAGAAGCCTTTATCGTTTTGGGAATTACGAACCTTCGGAATAATGCAATTTTGGAATTATGAAAGTTTGGATAAATGAACATTTGGAATAACGAACTGTCGGAGTATTGCAAGAAACGTTCGGAATTATGAACTCCCTGTTGTGGGTAAAGGGTAATTTACGTTTCTGATTTTGAACCTTCGGGAAAAAAGAAGGTTCGGAAAAACGACTAACCCATCCCCGATTAATGATAATTTGCTTCTTTGTTGTTGGATGTTAGGTTCTAATCATCCTATGCATGATATGGGTGACCCAAGTGCTGACCGCATATGGTGAGTGATTACACCTTCACGACGGAAAAGATTGCTGGATGTACTACAGTCTCAGTCCGTCAATGTCTAAGTTTAATGTTTTCAATATTTATTTCCTTTTGATATATGTTCAGTATAATTATAATTGACAATCCCCGTTTGATGGATGATTATATATTTTTTTTCTAAAACATTGTCTGAAGGTCTGGGCCCTGTTTCATAAAACTTGTTATCAATAACAAGTTACATTAATTTTTATAAACTACTGAAATCCTTGAATCTGACTGGCTGAGAGCAAATTTGTCATAGAAATGGGGCAGTTGTTATTGATAACAAGTTTTATGAAACAGGGCCCTGGTCTTGCCATACTGTCCAGCAACTAAAGTTAGGTTTATCGAACATTTTCCTTTGAAATCCTTAGCTCTACTACCATTATCATTACGATCAACGTTAGATCATAACATGACTGTTTACGGAACGTTGCTACCAGTGGCAGATCCCTATAATCCAAACATGGATTAATGGAATTGCTACTATTATTGTTGATATGATTTTTAAAAACAATTTTATGGTTCTCAATTGCTCAGTGGTTGAAGCAGTGGTTTCGTAACTAGGAGGACCCGCGTTCGAAACCAATTGGATGCGCTAGTGTCCTTTGGGAAGGTATTAACCCTCATAACCACGTACCCTGGAGAGGACTTAAGTCCGTCGTCCCCTGGTCGCTAAACCATCAAATCAGCAAACCAGCAAACCATTAAGTACATTTCATTTTCTTATCTTAGGAATAAATGGTGAAATATGGATATGTCCTGAAACGAACCCTTGTCCTTTGTCCTTGCATCCTGGCGGAACATTTATCAGGGGGACTGTCAGGGGTGTGCCCTCTGACCAATCATCAACAAAGACAATACAACACCATGGGATACAAATATGTGAAGCACCTGATACGGGTAATTATAGTTGTACCTAAAACTGTATATCAATCCTATTAGTTTGGAAGATTTGGAAAGAACTCAAATACTTCATCCTGTAACATCTACTTTCTTTCTTTTTTTCTTTTCTTTCTTTTCTTGCACATATTTTTGAGCCTTTAGCTCAGTATTAATTAAATTGTAAGTAAATATTGCATCATGCGTCTTTCGAAATTTGTTTTAAATCCAATTTCCCTTTTGTTTGTTTGATTTAGTCCTTGGTCATTTCATCCCTTCGGCACATAATATTGACACACCCGGTGTCAGTGTTTCAACAGACTAGATCCGAACCCTGGAGAGGGTTAAAATTCAAATGATTTACATTTACATTCCCATATCCGGGAAATCAAGGCCAATATTTTCCACTGTAGCCTAAACAGTAGAGATTTGCCGCTGTTGAGTTAGGACTGGTTGTTGTTTTGTGTTATGCCAATGAGAATGATTTATTCGATCAAAATCAAAAGTAACTTCATTGCGGGCAGTTTTTATGGTAGATCATTACTTATAAATCACACCTCACTAGTTGGTTTATTTAATCATCTGGTTTAAAAAAAAAGTCAGATGATTTCACCAATAAGCATTGTCGACAAAGAATGATCGATGGATGAAATCAAAATTTCCCTATTCCAACAAAGCGGTATAAAATCGCTTTTGGTCCTGACTTGATGTGGGTTTGGAAGAGATTGTAGAAGTGCTAATCAATCTTTCGAATAGCCCTGCAGTAGGCAATATCGAGTTGGAGATGTTCAGGAACAAATGCTATTACCTAAAAGTTAAGTCGATCTTATACCCTTTTTACACTCGATTTTTTTTTTTTTGGGGGGGGGGGCAGGAGTTTCTGCTTCTATTGTCAAATCAAATAACAAATTTACAAACAATTATAGTAATAAGTATATAACATAATTGTTAACATTACAAATGTGACAGTTAAATAACAATGACAACAGAATAAAGACATGATTATAAATCGAAATGAACAAGTAGAAATAACAGAAATGCAGGGGCCAGCTATCTTAAGCAAAATGCTTGAATAAATAGCAACCAGTGGAAAGGGCTACATGGAAACCATAATTAATATAAATGTCTATATCATAAAAGCGATGTCACTAACTGAAAAAGTGAAGTATGTGCAAGTGGGTGCACGTGCAGGTGAGAAGTTTAGGAATAAGTGGATAGCAAATACTTCTTTAACGAAGATTTAAAAGAAAAAAAAAGAGATACGGCGTGTTTAATATCATGAGGTAAATTGTTTCAAACATCTGGACCGTGATGTCTTATCGTTTTTTGAGCTATTATTAATTTTGGATTTGTTAAATGAAGATCTGATGAATTTCGTGTCGGGTAGGAATGGACATCTCTGTTGTAGATAAAAATATTATGAAAGGATATTGGTGTAGCATTGGTGGAATATTTATACATAAATATAGCAGTTTGTTAAGTGTGAATATCGTTCATTTTCAATATCTTAAAATTATGAAATATAGGATCGGTGTGGGCTAAATAATGAGAATGAGAACAGATACCGAATGCTTTCTTTTGAAGACGCAACATAGTGTCTATATTCATTTTGTTACTATTTCCCCATACTATGTTACAGTACGATATATGTGACAAATTAAATGAGTTGTAAAGCATTAATAGTGATCTTTGATCAGGGACAGGTTTAGGTTTGACGGCCATATGTAATGCCTATACCTGCAACTGTCAACATAGTTTGCCTGGGGAGGGAGGGGGGGGGGGGCAGTGCTATGTTCAAAGTAATACCTAAGTCACACCGTCACCGCCAACCCGACCGATTCTTGGCCATTCGCCGCAATGTAATTTCTCGCTCGGTCTGGAGTCGTTGGGGTGACTGAAGTAGAAAACTAGAAAAGGCATGAAAGGTGACCATGAAAATTAAAGGTAAAACGTTACCCAAGTTGAGCATGAGTAGCCCTGGAGTTGGTCATACACATTTTACAGTGTGGGGGCAGAATGACCGTAAACGTCTTAGGGATGTACACCAGCTATTCCGTTGTTGTTTTTTTTAATTGCATATTAATCAGACTTACTTAATGTTACTCTATACGGGAGCCTAATTATTTCCAAGCTTTATTAGTTAGGGTCCCCACATTTTACATTTCCTTTTTAGCCAGTCGTACCTATCTCTCTCGAAACGTTATATTTACTTTATACTTGATTGGAGTTCTTTACCCGTATAGTTATATCAATTATTACTTAGACATATCCTGTTTATCATAGTGCACAAGTATCAATGCAAGAACTTACTCCGGGAGATTTATGGGAGATTAAAATGAGACAAGACTTTATTCAGTATCTAAAAGGGGGGGGGGGGCACAATCGAGAAAATGGCGGATCGTTTATGGTCAAAATTCATACTTCTCTTCCAAAAGGGGGGGGGGGCACGGGCCGGCTGTGCCCCCCTGGATCCGCCAATGTACTAATGTCTCAATGTGGCATTTTCCGCCTTGTTTTCACCTTTTGGAGGTGCCCTATCTTCCCCAAAGTGCCCCTTTTTTGGTGCCCCCCACATTTGAAAAGCGCTCCGCCGCCCCTGCCGTCTATTCACAGGAAAGTTGTGTTTCTTTATTTGAAACGTCCAGTATATATATATATATATATATATATGCTTATCCTTTAGCGCATTGCGCTTTGCTGATGCTGGATGCATTTTTTTAATAAAGTCATCATTCCTGATGAAGCCCTATGGGCGAAAATTTGAATTCTTTCATCTCTTAACGGTTGTCATATTCATCATTGACATTTGTATATATACATATATATATATATATATATATATATATATATATTTATATATATATAGTTCTGCTTCGGACTTGCAAAGTTATAGACAAAATAGGAATGAAAAGTCCGTATACGATGAAAAAATTCGAATTTTCGGCCATAGGCCTTCATCAGGAAACCTGATGATTTCCTGATGAAGGCCTATGGACGAAAATTCGAATTTTTTCATCGTATACGGACTTTTCATTCCTTTTGTATATATATATATATATATATATATATATATATATGTATGTGAAAGGAAATGTGAGAATAATGGTTGCGTAGCTTAAATCAAGGAGGTTCAAACAGATGAAGTCTCAACTAACGATAATTAATGCAAACACATGACAGATTATAAACAATGTACAATTGAAATAATAAACTGCCTTGATTCTTTGACGTCGACGTCTAATGCCGTCGATGTTTTGACATTTGAATGTTTATGATGCGCATTTAAATTCATAAATCGACAAGTTACACAGAAAGTGAATGTGCAGTTTTAATGTATGTGATTTCGATTCAATTCTGAAATTCCCCGTCTCAGGATGAACAATATTTTGAGATATAGCCTTAAACGTATCAAAAATCGTCCCTTTTTTCACGAAGTAATGAGGAAAATTGCATATTTTTTTTAGTTTTGATTTTTTTTGCATTTTTGGACTTCATTCACTAATATCTTGAACCTCACAAAGTTTCAGACCATAAACATGTCTAATTATGTAATTATGCGATAACGTCAGCAAGAAAATACCTAGTAGGCTATAAGGATTTTCTGTTTTCATGAAGTGACATCTAGCAGCCGTCCCGTATGTTTTGCGTGCGCGGCTGAGATCCGTGAAAACAAAACAGAACGCATCCTTGAATTGAATTTGTGTTTTCACGAAACGACGGTTAAATGCGCGGTGATCAAGTCCCATATGTTGTACACGCGCGCGGCTGGGATCCGTCACTTCGTGAAAACAAATCAGAGCGCGTCCTTGAAATGTGTGTTTTCACGAAATGACGGTTATGTTAACATCTCATTTCCCCCCAAATATACAAAATTATGCAAATAATTAAACATAGAACTGAACATTGAAATATGATCTATCCCAGGATGTAAAATATATTCACCCTTCATACAGTAAAGAGGTTGAAATTATGCTTTAAAACTTTGAAAGCGATTTATTCAAAACTAACTGTCTTCGTGAAAACAGTAACGAACTGTGTGCAATTTTATCACCTTTCCGCTTCATTCCGATTATTAAATTTCATATATTACTATAGTAAAAGATGGCTCTAGGAAATATAGCCAACCAAAGTAGTGGGCACACGCGGCAAGTCAAGAAATTGTCATCGCAGTTCCTGTATTTTTGGCACTAAATATGTGACCCTCCACCACAAAACGACCAATAAGTCGCAAAAGGAGTTTTAGAGTAAACAGCTAAAAAAGGTCAGCTTGCTGGGATCGTACTTCACATCGCTTTTCTGGTATAGCTCAAAAACTATGCACTGTATGATATTCAAGTCTACAGAAAGAAAGAAATATATATATTCTAATTGTATGGAAAGTTTCAACCCAATCCAACAAGTACTTCACAGTGTAGGCTTTGGAGTTTTGACTCAACATTTTGGGCGACAAACAATAGGACACAGATTAGGCACTCTTAAATGGTCACTCTTCTTTAGAGCCCGTTTTCTCTATTGTTTTGGTCATTAGCCTGTCTGACACTGACATTCTCACTGTAATCTATAAGGGTTTGCTTAGTCTATGCAAGACAAGTTATATATCAGTTTAAAGCTAAGAATCTAAGCTTTCAAACTGTACTGAAATTTAAAAACCCAAAGTTTCCGACTTATTGGTCGTTTTGTGGTGGAGGGTCACATAATTATGTTCTCTTTAACCTTGTTATACATGTATCATGATTCATGTGCACTTTTTCGAAGTTACATTTCGGTAACAGAATATCTCCATTGTACGTATCCATGGTTATGCAATAAAACCAAAATTTGATTTGTTTCCTCGTTTGAAAGAATGTTTTCGTGTTTGTTGGGGCGGCATCGAAGTTCGCTTCGAAAGGAAGCTGTCTGTTATGACTCCATGATTCTGTTTGAACCTTCTTGCTTAAATCAAAGTTCCCCAGAGCTATCCCCCCCCCCCCCCTTTTGAATTTTTTGCAAAGGGTGGAAATATATCTCCGCCGGGAATCGAACCCGAGTCACTGGCTTAGAAAGCCAATGCCTTAACCACTAGAGCACAGAGACGGGCCAGTGGTTTCGGCGACACCAGATTCAATAGACCGCTTCTGTAATGTATACAAATTTATGCACATATATTCGCTGAGAACCTAGTGACGAGCTATTCCATTAACCTGCTTTTTATAAATGAGCCTCAATGCTTGGAATCCAGTTTGCATACATTATTTCTTGCCATGTCCGGCAAGCTTTCAGGTTGTCAAGAACAACCTTTGTTTGAAAGGTATGTATAAAATTAAGGAAGAGGTCTATTGACCGGCATATTGACATATATTCACCCTCATTAATTAATTCCTTTGTCGAAGGCAGGTGAGCTTTGAACAATGACAGGCCGCATGCCTCAGCTGGATCCAAGCGAATGCTTTGAGATACATGTACATGTTAGAATAATTATATACAATTGTAAGGAAAAAAAATACAACAGCTTTCGTAACTCTCGTGGAAATAAATATAATGTGAAAGGAAATGGAGAACAAAAATGCTCTTTACTTCGCTGCTGCTCATTTCAATATAGAAAGTGGACCTAACGAGCATTCGGGTGCTATGGTGATAGGGCAGCGACGTACCTTAATATTGCAGTAGTATCCTATGGAAATATTCATGCACTTCGCTGCCTGAAACTATTTCAAAGTTTTGTGATTAAGCAAAGCGAGCGACGGAAAACGTATACTATCTCCCAAATAATATTTCCAAAACACCTCAAGTGTTATATTGGGGTATCTTGTTATTTCTCATTATAGTTTCCAAGAAGTCGATGTTTTATAAAATAGTCTTATGGCACTCTGGTTGATCAGGCTGTATTAGAGGGCGATAATTTAAGTGCCTGAATGACTTGACCGGGTCCGCCTGGAGTACTCCATGCAACTTGAGAGCGGGAAAATTTTCCATTTTGAAGTGAACAGACACATTAAATACCCCTGTCTCTCTCTTATTTCCAGTATGGTTTCTATATTTCTCTATTATATTCCATTACCACTGATTTCATTTGAGTCTTATCAAGCTTATCACTGCTTATCTTCCCATGTTATCTTTACATGATATTTTAAGCAATCTATCTCTCCTTGTAATTCAAGGATTTCCTGTCCAATCTAAAACTTTTTAAAGATCAAAATGCATCATTGAGCACTTTAATTTTGTCCTATAGTCTGATAGGAATAAATAATCATCTAAATGTCAAATTTCAAAGATAGTTTAATAATTAAAATGTCATTCAACAGGTTCAATGGTCAATCAACTTCAACATAATCCCCATTCATTTTCGTCAGATTTCATTAAAATTCGTCCGATCTGGCAATCCGCTGCAAAATTTTATCATCAAATCCATCTTTGGGAAGTCGATTTCAAGAAATTGTCATTCGAATTCGTCACATAGACAAGACCTTACAACGAGCGGGTGACGATTTTGAAAAACTCTTTGAACTCTTTCAGTCTTTGACAAAATCGATAGCGAAATAAAAAATAAATTCCGAAAATGAATGGCCAAAGAGGTATATTGACCAGGGGGGTGTTTCATAAAGCTGTTCGTCCCACGACTTTACGAATGACTTATATATGGCAAGCCAAATGGGATGCTCAAATGTTTTTAACTGCATCAACTAATGTTGAACAGTGCAGATATAGATTATAATTATTATAACAAGCATTTTTAATGCAAAGTTTATTTTTTGCCATTTTTTTAATTGAGGAAACTGGAAATACAGTCACGCTTTGTTAAAAACTTTAGAAAAAAACTTTGGGCATCCTATCTGGCAATTCATATTCAAGTCGTTCTTAAAGTCACGCGTAACTTTACGAACAGGTATATGAAACACCCCATGCCTTATAAATGGCTGTGCAATGCTATGAAGTTGTAGGACAAAAGCAAATAAAATTGACTGGAAACCCTATTATCTCACATTATTTTCCACATTCTTTCCGCTCTCCCCTTTCACGTGACCGCTTGTGCGCCGCTCCCCTATCTAAGCCAGTTGGTATGGAAATGTTTAAAATTTTTATCCTAAACATCACTATTCTCATGTCACTTTGGATTTTTTTTCGCCTTATGATTTGTTGTTGTTGTTGAAGCAAATTTCTACTCGCCAGCTTGGGGGTGAGGATATTCGAACCCTCTGACCACCCCCCCCCCCCTACTACAAATAATTCTTTGAATGACGCTTTGAGAAAAGTCGATTGCAACATGATATAACGTACAAAATTCGAAAATGACTGGTGAAATATAAATAGAATAAGCCAGTTCGTAGATGCAATCTGAGCATGAGCAGATAAAGGTCATCTGTACCAAATTCTAAAACCCACTGACACTAATATTCGATATGTGCTCATGAATGTCATGTAATCATTATTCAATTATGCACTTATGGTGCATTCCTTGATATCCAGGTGGAAGTATTCTTTTTAAAGGGGGAAACAAAAGTTATTCATGAGGCACCTCCATCACTCCCAGAGTTATTTTTCTGAAGTGCACATAAAGGGACCCTCCATGTCTAAAATATCTGTGGATATTTGGGGTCATTTGTGACATGCGCTAACTACGAACTGGTCTATTGCCAGATTAGGAAGATACGGGACAAAATCGAAATTAAATGTATTAAAATAGACAGAAAGATCGATATCCTATCACGTTTTTGTTCCCTTTCCATCATCAGAGGCGGCGGAACGTCGGGATCAGACAATGAAAATGGGGTGCACCTTTTGTTTGGCGGACAACAGGTGCCCCTCCACTTGCATTGTCCGAGCTCGACGTTCCGTCGCCTCTGCCATCATCTCTCTCCTCGCTTCTTAAAAAAAAAAGTCCCCCAGTTACGGGCCTGCTGATTGTAGGCTTTGTTCATGACCACGTATATCATGGACTCTACTACAGATGGACACTGATCGGTACCATAATGAATTCATGCACCTGACTCTGTCAAAACTATCACAATGACATTCCAAACATGCTTCCCGACTTTGATCTCATCACGACCGCCGCCATAAAGAATCAGAACAGAAATCTATAAAATGCATGCGCAGTAGAAAATAAATCGCTTAAAATCATGGAAATGCATGTGCAGTTGTGGCGTACAAATGAAAATTATGCATTTATAAATAGGGAACTAGAAGTAGTTTGCAAGAGAGACCTGTAATTTTGGCTGTAACATAATGATTTTAAACCTCATTTTGAAACTTATCCAATCCATTTTCCAGGAATATGAGGTAATAGGACAGTAGAGGATATGTATTTTTTCAAAGT
The DNA here is from genome assembly GCA_025617745.1 of Heliocidaris erythrogramma. Classification (NCBI taxonomy): domain Eukaryota; kingdom Metazoa; phylum Echinodermata; class Echinoidea; order Camarodonta; family Echinometridae; genus Heliocidaris; species Heliocidaris erythrogramma. Next base: position 19,102,905 of record CM046864.1, on the reverse strand, counting down.
TAGGCAAGGTCAGATGCATGTCCACAAGTGTCCACTTCAGAAGTGGACACTTACAGAATCTGTTATAATCAATCTCATATCATTTGGGGTTTGCTGCTCCTCTAACTGGTCTTAAATCGCAACAAATTTCCTGAAATTACACTTCAGCGAAATGAATTCAACAAATGAATGTGCTCATCATCATACACATTAGTGAGCTTTCGAATGTGTGGACTTAAACGCCGTCCTAGATCTTCCCAGCTACAATGGACTGCTTTGTGTTAGCTGCATTCTCCCTCGTCCACTAGTCAGGTCGAGAAAGGCCGTCTTCCCTAAAACGTGAACCTCGCTTAACCCATTGTCAGCTTCATGCTTAACCTACTTTGTATGTAGTTAACACAAAGCAGTCCATTGTGGCTGAGAGGATCTAGGAAGGCGTTCGCTAGTTGACACATCCGAGAACTCCTTACTATGAGGTGGCGGCGGTCATGATGTGATCAAAGAAAGACTCCCGTTATTAGTCCATCTTTAGTAAGGTCCATACTTATATGATACTTCCCATGTATTGTAACGTTTCCGACATTTATCACCTATATATTATAGACCACTATTTCTCAATCGTCTTTGCTGACGGTGATCTTTGCTTTAATTAAAATGCGTAGGGAGAGGCTACTTGGTAGGATTTATTCCTTCAATTGCGTTGTGCTTTGATACCTTTTGCGAGGCCTAAAGCCGAGTGAAATTTATATTTCAATGCTCTTTGGAAGCGGATATAGAAATTATTTATAAAATGTCATATGCGCTGTATATTAGTGCAATAAGGGGGAATCAGAATTGCTAGTAACATAGTGATACACTTGGGCCTTACACTTTTTCCATCTGTTTTCCCCTTCTTCTTCTTTTTATTTACAGGTGAGCGATTATTTTGGTCAGCAGGAAACTTTATTTATTCGTTCGACGTGAAGAATGCAGCAGGGCCGTTCACACATTTCAAAGAGGGTAGTTTGGACATGTATCCCGGAGACCTCCTGTTCACATCAGGGTTGCTTATCTGGTTCGACATGAATAAGGATCAAGTCTGCGCTGCGCTGGCTGAAATACATGCTGAAATCAAGTTCTGCCGTTTCACCAGCGAAGAAGGCCTGCCCAATCGCATATCTGCGGGATATGGCAAAGCCTTGGCACTGCGACGTTTTTCGGTCGGTATTATGACCATGTAGTTAACTAAGCAAAGCACGCCTAATACAGAGGGTTAGTTGATCCAAGGGTTGGTGAATACGTGTTCACCCCACGGACTTTTGAAAAGAAAAAAAAAGAAAAAGAAATAGGCTTGAGAAACGGAGTTCTATAGTTTCTCCATTAATGGTTGGGTAGCTCATTGTACATGTTGACGGTTTATACATGTACATTGCAGGTTATTGTCAGGTACACCAGGGAGGTGGAAGAGAGAAAAACGATGCCTCATTTTAGCGATTCCGCAAAAACAATGGCGATCCATTTATAATCAATTTAACTTAAATGTTCAGTGGCCAATCCAGAATTTTGTAAAATGGGATCTGGCCAATTCACTTAAATCAAGAACACTAACAATCGGGGAGAAAAGAACATTTATCAAGCATTACAGAAAAGGGTTCAATTTACACAAAAAAAAGTCTAGCAACCAAAAAAAGGTCTTTGGGTGGTGTCTTATGCAAAACAATCTCTGACAAAATAATGAGGGGTTTTAACGTAGTGCAAGATTCCAGGTCGTATCTTAGCAAATAGCGTATAGATTTTCGATAGGATACCTAATTGTAGCGTAAGATTCCCGAATGCACCTTGGCGTAGCATGAGATTCAGACTCGTTCCTTTTCGCAGTGTAAAAGTCCGGATTGTATTTTTTTCTCTTTATAATGTGGAAAGTTGAGTTTTTATTAGTGCTTTTTTATAAAGGTATTAAAGTCTCGTTTGGCATGCTTCTCATTAGTCAAGAAGATACGCATTTGGGGAATTTGGAATGATTGTTTTCTATACATGTAAGCTCTGTTATTTAGGTTCAAGATTGTTTGAAATTGGATTCTTTGAATCGCGCCATAAGTTTCTGAAAGAAAACCAATCTTTGAATTCCTTTTTTCGTTAATTGTAACCGGGCGTTTGCCCCGTTTTTATTGATGAAGGCTAATCACTGTAATATTCCTTCATAAGGTAAAATAGTTCTGCCCAGTTAAGAGATTGAGGGTCGGAATGTACGTAAATTAGTTCAGAGGTATATATTGTAATTAGGTAATATTAGAAAGTTTGAGGGAAGTGAAGGATTGAAGGTCTTAATGATGCAGGCGCATTAATTTTTAAGTGATACGGTCACACCAGTGATGTGATATAGAGTGCTCGTTATCGGCCAGGGCATCGGAGATTCATTACTTCTCTCATGCTTGTTTCCGCACACCGTACTTGGCTGTAGTAATTTGTTCTCGACAGTTCAATTCTTCAGGAGTTGGTATGTACATACAATTTTGAAATGTTATTTGTGTATCAGTATTGTAAATGTCAGTCAAATTCGAGCGTTTTAGATGGAATAATATTGTGACGCGATAACATTCATGACATTGATTTTTATATGAGTAACATAGATTTCTATGTGTGGGACATGTGCACAAACATGTTAGACCTGGAAAGGTGTGTGGTATACGTATTTTAAGATTATGGTTGACGAATCGAGGGCAATTTGATTAATTCATTATGGCTCTATTACCTTGGTGTGAGGCATTGGAATATATATGATTGTAAGTCATTTCTTTTATAGTAATTCTAAAATATGAATAGATATTTGGGATGATGAGTCGTCTTTATTTACAAATTACAGTTCCTTGATGAACTCTCAAATTACAAGTTGATATTGATAGAAGTCTTATCTATTTTTGATATAGGACAAATTTTTGTGATGGAATTCAAACTTAAAGTAAAATTAATATGTATGACAACTGAGTGATTGTAAATCTGTTCTTTGTTTAACAGTAATTCCAGTATTGGAATAGACTGCGTTCAGGCAGTGCATTGGTCCCTGTGACGAGTGGGTGTTGATACCTGGGTAAGAAGTAATGTTATATTTGATTGGGCGACGCCCTATTTAGAAACCTCATTGTATGTATGGTTGTGTGTCAATTATGATTGTATGGCATCGATTCATCAATTTGAATTGAAATCAGTTGAGATTAATACAAAATATTTTAGGAACTTTATAGTTTTTGTGCAAAATAATGATTTGACTTGTGGATGCTATCCTATTGAATTATTTTGAGATGTTCTCTGTTCATGGACAACGAGGGGTGTAGTTAGTGAGATTGTACAATTTTAGGGGATTTGTATGTCATTTTAAGAGGATAATGACGATGGTCTCTTTGTCTGCCATTCTTGAGGTTTGGTTGTTACAAACATACGAGGATAAGGGTGGTTAGACGGCTAGCTACGAGGAATACTGAGCATTCATAACTTGAAGAATTTAATGCAACAAATAACTTTTAATACATTTCTAATCTTGTAGTGATATTTGCCAAAGTATATGGACACTGTCATAGTAAATTTGCTACATTCAGTGTCTTTAAATCTAGCTTATTAATTAAGAAGATCAATTATCTATTGACATATGTAATTATTTGATTGTACACTTATTACTGTTTTGATTATATCTTGCAGGGTTTGTTTTTTGTCTTTACTAAAATAAAAGATGAGAACAGACAACTGGTTGCCCATATGTGCTCTTTTATTTTGAGTGACCTACTTTGACCTACGACAATAATTACTTCAAGGTTCCACGCCTTTGTGGTTACTATGACCAACAATGTACAAATCTGAACTGAATTTAAGCCTTATCTTTGAGTTATCAAGCATTAAAAAAGTTTTACATCTTAAAAAAATAATATTGCACAAGAAGTTTTGTATAATTTGTATAACAATTACTCTAGTGCGGAAGATGTGGATCATCGTGGTAGTACAATAAGAGTAAAAGTTGATCTGTTGTCACACGAAGGAGCAAACGAGGGTTGCGACGTTTCGACCGCTAACTGCTAGTCTTCGTCAGGCAATGCGGACAATCGTGTGTGTGTATGTAATTGGGTTTTTACAGACGTGTATCAATCAGATATGATTATTTACGTCTGGGACCGACCTTTAACGTCACTATCCGAAAGACGTGACTCAGTCTCGAACCTGGGTCCGCTGAATCAGTTTATAACTTCCACTGGTAGCTGGATTACAGGCGCACGCCACAACGCCCAGTTGCAAGCGCCTTTTATAGCGTAAGCTGCGTTCCGAGGACGCCGGAACTGCCGCGCTGCTATTAGGGACTTTTAGAATTGCACGTCCACTTAGTCGACTGGTACGCAAGGACATCATTCTACGCCACTGCGCATGCGCCACTCGCCCTCTCCCTGTCCTCCTCCCTGACTTGCAAAATCGAGAACGTGTTCACTTCGTTTTTGCGGTGCTCCGAAATCTTCGACGAGGTTCACGTATATGACGTCATCAGAACAGCTCAACTATCACTATGAACATGACGAACAAAGAAGCGGACAATTTATGCAGCTCCTCATTGTACCCTTCATAATTGTACTGGTTAACAAAAGAACATCCATTCATTGCTATCCTGTAAAAATATGTAGAACAGGTGTCACATAATAGCAGTGAAGGGATGTCCTTTTGTCTACTAGAGCTATTGTGGAGGGTAGAATGAGGAGCTGCATAAATTGTCCGCTCTCTTTGTCATCGTGTTCATAGTGTATTATGCTCATCCGTTGAGTGTGTACTTCCGGTTGACGTCGACGGTACGTGCACGTCGAGTGAAATCTAAAATGATCAGAACTGTAGTCAACATGGGCAGTCGACGACGTTGACATGCGCGAATTAGTCGACTGGGACGAAGTACTAGTCCACTGCTTCTAAAAGTCCCTATTGGTCCGTGAAACCGACCAATCAGAATCGGACTGTGCGATCGGTGAGCGGCATGCGGACGTGGGGGAAAATCCTGTCGGTGCTGCTGGCGGGCTACTGGCTCCTGGCGGGCGAAATGCGGACGTCGGACGGAGGGCAACGGTAGGGGGCGCATGTCGGCGGATGGTGGGGAGCCATTCCTCCCGGATGTCAATGCCGTTATCTCTATTAATATTATTGGGGTGTAAACGAATTTGGATAGCTTCTTTAACACGCCGTGGGTACCAGTGCTTATCCCGCGCTACGCAACTTACCTCATCCCAATTGGGAGGGTGCTGTGCGCTCCAAGCATGCTCAGCGACTGCCGAACCATCTATGCGACGGTGCTTGACATCTCTGCGGTGTTCTAGCATTCTTTCGTTTACGGGTCTACCTGTTTCGCCGATGTAGACCTTGTCGCAAGTCCCGCATGGGATCTTGTAGACGACGCCGTCGAGTCTGCCGGGTAGTGTGGGGTCTTTCGGGTGGACTAGCTGGTTCCGAATAGTGGTGGTGGACTTGAAAACGGCGCGTGTGCTATGCTTCTATAGGAGTCGGCGGAGCTGGCGAGAAATAGAATCGACAAACGGAAGAACAACGGTAGACTTGTAATTCACAACTTCCTTATCGATGGCTTTCTTCTTCTTAGCGACGCGGTTAAGGAAGGAACGCGGGTATCCATTCGAAACAAGAGCGGAAGCGATGTGTTGTTTCTCAGCGGCTGTGCACAGGGGTTTCGAAACAATGCGCGATGCTCTGTCATAAAGACACTTAACTACCCCGCGCTTCACGGATTGGGGATGATGCGAGTCATAGGCAAAATACTGATCGGTGTGTGTGGGCATTCTATACACTGTGGTAGTGAGGCGGCCATCACTATCCCGGTGCACTAGTGTGTCAAGAAAGGCGATGCGGCTATTGTCTTCCGTCTCCATAGTGAAACGAATAGACGGTTGATCTATTAGTGGATCTATTAGTTACAATGAAGGTATCATCGACATAGCGTTTCCAAATTCTCGGGCTGAGTTCGGGCGGGCAAGTTCTGAGCGCATCTTCCTCAAAGGATTCCATAGGACTGACGGACTGAATATGGCTGACTAGCCTTTGCAAGGTTGGCTCTTTTATAGCTCTTTGAATAATAAATTAACTGTTACTGTTCTGGTGAGTCAATCATATATGCTGTTTTATGACTTTTAATCCTTCGTTAAACCTGATTTTTTAACGCTGTGAAATTATACTGATCAGTAACTATACTCTTACGGGATTTGCCCAGTCCCATACATAGTAACGTTTCGTCAACATGATACCAATATTAGCTTCCGCATTCATCTTGGCCACAGTACTCCGATTTACCCTGCCCCAATTACCGGCAAACGAGTGGAATTCTATCAATTCTAATCTAGCTAGGCGTCTCAGTGTATTACATCATGACCTAGCAACAGACGCCGTCGCCCCTAACAACGCCGGTAACCAATTCACGGAGATACTGCAGGACTTTTTTGACCAACTACCGGAATTTGCGGTCAATTGTTCTGGAACAAAAAAGTTCATTCAACGTCAACCCAAATCATTGGAAGAGGCGCGAAAGATAAAGAACCAATTACGCCGAAAAGCATTCCTTCAAAGTAGCACAAAGGAAGATAGAGATGTATTCTACGAGGCCCTTTCAGCATATACTTACCTTAAGAAACATCACGCCGACAATCAACGGAAAAGGAATGCGCGTCATCAAGAAAAATGCTCCAAAAGGAATTTCTGGGACTTCTCCAAGAAAATTGTAAACGGTACCTTTTACTCACCTCGTATTTCTCCTACGTTCGACTCCGCGACAGCTTCAACATACTTCAAGACACGCTACGAATCGCCTGCTTGTTTTGACCCCCAAGACGCGACCTGTTTACAAGCAGTTACATCGCCTGCGTCTACCTTTAATCTGGATCCTATCAAGCCCAAAGATGTGAAGTGCATTCTTCAGAAGAAAAGCTCCCACTCCATACCTGGCCCCGATAGTATTTACTACGGAATGCTGAAGAAGCTGCCATGTACACATCATTTTCTTGCGACCCTATTTAGTAAACTTTTAAAGAATCCAATCCATCCCTCCGATTGGTCACATAGTAAAGTAGTGTTGTTATATAAAAAGGGTGATACGAAAGACCCCAGAAACTTCCGCATGATTGCTCTGTCTTCTACTATAGGAAAGATTTACCACCAGATTTTGGCCCGAAGAATTGACAATTTTCTCACTGTAAATGAATTAATTGACACGACAACGCAGAAAGGGTTTTTACATGGCATTTCAGGTTGTCTTGACCACAATGCAGTCATTCACGAGATTATCAAACACTGTAAAACATCTAAACGCACAGTCCATATCACGTGGTTTGATATGGAGGATGCGTTTGGGTCGGTCTCTCACGATCTCATCGACTTCACTCTTAAACGTAATAATATTCCTATGCCTATTCACACCTACATCATGAATTAGTATGCTTCCCTGAATGGTTTCGTAGCAACGGATGATTGGATCTCTCAACCCTTCCAGTTTAAGAAAGGTATTTTTCAGGGGGATCCTCTCTCGCCTATCATCTTTCTCATGTGCTTTAACCCGATTCTAGAATTCCTAAATGAAAACTGGAAATTTGGTTATGAATTAGAAGGAAAAAAATATATTACTGCTCCTTTTTCAGACGATTTTTGTTTAATTACCGGGAACAAAAGAACCCACCAACGTCTAATGAATCAACTGGACTCAAATACCAAGTCCCTTGGGTTTAAATTAAAGCAAACCAAGTGCAAATCTTTATCGATTGCGAGAGGGTGCCCTTCTGCAGTATCTTTCAATCTTGCTGGTATTGATATTAATACACTCGAAAGTGAAGAATTCAAGTTTCTAGGATCCTTAGTAACATTCAAAAATTCTTCTGACGACGTTTATCAATATGTCCGTAACTTGATTTCAGCGGGTATTGGAAATATTGAGGATTCACTTGTAAGGGAGGAATATAAGTTAAAGATGTACGCCAATTTTTTCTTACCCTCAATCCGATTCCATCTTACTGTTAATGAGGTTACTGATACCCACCTTAAATCTCTGGATGCCCTAACTAATCGGTATCTTAAGAAATGGTCAGGTCTCGCTAGATCTGCTACCCTTGCTTTCTTACACATGCCGGAATGTCTTGATATAATGTCGATTTCAGACTTGTATTACCAATCGTATGCCATGAACTATGTAAGAATGAGGTCTATATCTGATTCTGGAGTCACACACTGTCTTGACTCCACATTAGAAAGAGAAGAAATCTGGGACTGTAAAAAGCCATCCTGTTTTTGAAAATGTCAACTCGGATGATGTCACTTTGCCACAGCTGAAAAACAATACCAAAGAATACTTTATAAACGAACGATCACAAGAATGGCAAAACCATATCCAAAATTTAGCAGTACAGGGAAAATTTTTCGAACTGGCTGCTCTTGAATCAAAGTCAGTGGACTGGAAGAGCATTATATATAATTAATAATATGAACATTTAATAATAATATGAACATTTATATAGCGCCGGTATCCGCCAGGCTCTGACGCTCATGGCGCTTTACAATTTAACAATAATGAACAAATATATACATGTATATCGAATTCTTACACTAAAGTAGAGTTATATGTACACTAAAAACATAAATTATAACTGTATTCATTAAATAGGACTGTTTCGAAAAAGATGGGTTTTTAGAGCAGATTTGAAGTCCTGAAGGGATGGAAGGCTACGAATACTGAGTGGTAGTTTATTCCATAGGGACGGACCAGAATGAGAAAAAGCTCTATCCCCCCAGGAAGTGCGTGTTCTAGGGACAACTAATAAGGAGGATTGAGATGAACGAAGACGTCTTGTAGGCTTATACTTAACAATCAACTTCATATTGTAGGAAGGAGCAGACTCGTGTAAGGAACGAAAAACTAGCAGCAACAACTTAAAAATGATTCGGTCACGTACTGGGAGCCAGTGGAGAGTTTTGAGAATGGGGGTAATGTGAGTTCTACGAGGAGAAAGTGTGACAATACGCGCAGCAGTATTTTGTAGTTTCTGGAGACGAACGAGTTGCGTGTCAGGGAGCAAATAGAGGATGGAATTACAGAAATCTAAGCGTGATGAGATAAGAGCATGAACAAGTTTCTCTGTGGTTGAACGACTTAAGTATTTCCTAATAAAACATAAGTTTCTCAGTTGATACCTAACCGACTTACAGATACTAGACACATGAGTTGACAGTGACATGGACGAGTTTAACATAACACCGAGGTTACGACAATTCAAGGACGGACTGATTACACAATCAGATATTGATATATCAAACGACTCTATCTTAGCAAGATTAGAATTGGAACCAAATAGTATCAATTCAGTTTTACTGTCATTTAGTTTGAGTGAGTTCGAGTTCATCCAAGTTTGTACATCTTTGATGCAAGTTTCAAGTAGTTTGACAGTTCGACTTGCGTCAGCTTGATTTGGAGAAAACGATGCATAGATCAACACTGTGCTTTGCACGGTAGGCCGATTGGTGATTGTCGAGTAAATCATTCTCAAGCAAGTAATTATACAACCTGGAGAAAGCTACCCGCTCAAGAAGTTTTGACAAATAAGTTTTGACAAAGAATTTTCCACATAAAGTCGCCCGTTTTCTCATGAATGCGCTTTCGGAAACGCTGAACACAAACGCTAACTTAGTCAGATGGGGCAAAATGGTATCTGATAAATGCAAGAAATGCAATAATAGGGAAAATCTTCACCATGTGTTAAATGCATGTTCAGTCGCACTTGAAGAAGGAAGGTATACATGGCGTCACGATAACATTCTATTGTATATTGTGAAGACAATTCAAGAGGGAGCTAAGCAAATTAATGAAACAATACAATTCAATACTGATCTAAACGTAGGGCAGTGGAAAAAAGATGGAATTTCAACAATACCTATTCAATGCACAACGACCCCACTCATACCCGATATTTGTGTGTTTTGGGAACACCGTAAAAAATTAATTATCATTGAACTATCTGTACCTTTTGAAATGTTGAAAAAATGCACGAATATAAAGAATCTAAATATGCACACATAATCACTGACTTGGAGTCAAATGGATTCTCAGTAAGGCTCTTTGCAATTGAGATTGGTTCCCGTGGACATATCACCCCCAAAAAAAAACTAGACTAAAATCAATAATTACCGAATTTGGGAAACCCATTCTCTAAATTTGAAAGACTTAAAATTTAAATCTTAATTGAGACTTACAATAATCTAAGTTTTTAAGACTTATTTTCCACGTTCTTTGATTAAATTTTTCTCTCGAGACCGCGAACAAAATCTCCTGTTTAAATCTTTTAAGGAGATTTAAGCTTTAAGCCAATCAGATTTACGATGATTCAACACGTGATCGAACATTCAAGCCAAGCGCGCGATCGACGACATCTTTCTTTTTGCGGTTGTGTGAATCTTGCACATAACTGCAACACAAAAGTGAGAACCAGATTACACTATGAACACGATGACAAAGAGAGCAGACAAAATATACAGCTCCTCATTGTACCCTCCACAATTGCTCTGGTAGACAAAAGAACATCCCTTCATTACTATTATGTAAAATAAGCAGAACAGGTGAATATGCATGTGACACCTGTTCTACATATTTTTACATAATAGCAATGAAGGGATGTTCTTTTGTCTACCAGGGCAATTGTGGAAGGTACAATGAGGAGCTGTATATTTCGTCCGCTTCTTTGTTCGCCATGTTCATAGTGTGATTACTGTTTTTCAGATAAGTCGGATCGACACTGCCGTGTATACACTTTTCGTTGGGATCAACCATACACCTTAATAAGGCCGGTCTCTATTTCTGCATTTGACACTTGCAATTATTATGATATTATGTTTGAATGTCATTTAATGTGTTTGTTATGGAGCTGCACTCAAATAAATTAATGTTTGCCGGAATAAATTGCACATTTTGAGTCTATGTTGTTGTTTTTCTCCAGTCCCACTTCCTCTGAAAATTAAAATCTCTAAATGATTTATCTGTTAATAAACCTTAAAAAAATTTAAAGGTAAAACTGAAAAGATTTACATTTTAAATCTAAAAGACTTTAAAATTTTAAGTCTTTATAAAGACTTATTTTAAATCCCAAAGGTTTCGTCACTAAAATCAGTCTCTGTTAGATTTAAAAGTAAGTCTTTAAGATTTAAATATAAGACTTTCAAATTTAGAGAGCATATCACAAAGAATTTTTCGAAATACCATCTCTAAACTAGCCATTATTTCCTCTTTCACGGTATACTACGCCAAAAATAATCCAAAGTGGGAAATTCCAACCCCTCTCCAGATTTTGACAAAATAGGCTGATGTGGGGGTGGGAGGGGGGGGGGGGGGTTAACTACTTCACACATGTTAAATATTATATGTGACCCTCCACCACAAAACGACCAATAAGTCGGAAATTGTTTTTTTAATTTCAGCACAGTTTGAAAGCTTAGATTCTAAGCTTTAAAATGATATACAACTTGTCTTCTATAGACTAAGCAAACCCTTATAAATTACAATGAGAATGTCAGAGTGTCAGACAGGGTAATGACCCAAAACAATAGAGAAAACGAGCTCTAAAGAAGCGTGACCATTTAAGAGCGCCTAATCTGTGTCCTATTGTATGTCGCACAAAAGGTTGAGTCAAAACTCCAAAGCCTACACTGTGAAGTACCCGTTGGATTGGGTTGAAACTTTCCATACCTTTAGAAGAGATATATTTCTTTCCTTCTGTAGATTTTGAATATCAGGCGATGGAGACTTTTTGAGTTATACCAGAATGTCCATGAAAAAATGGTCATTTTGAATGAGAGTAAAAACATATTTCAATATGGTATTTTACTCCGAAATTTTGTCAGATGGTAGATTATTATCTATACTTTCAGAAAATACCAAAAACTTAAAATATATATTTCCACCCCAAAAACCTTTTTCAGCTGTTTACTCTAAAACTCCCATTGCGACTTATTGGTCGTTTTGTGGTGGAGGGTCACATATATTTTTGCTATATTTCATTCATTGATAAGAAATGTCCCTATGAACTTGTTAATTAATGTAAGGCTAAAGTAATTTTAAAAATGCGTTAATTGGAGGTAGGTGCAATTTGATTAGAATTAAAATTTCATCTTTACGTTATTCTGCGAAAAGGATATGATATACAGTATTAGCAACTTACCCAAATCTATCTTCATTTTCGCCTTATTAGTTATGATGTACAACATATTAAGCTTTTGTAATAAGCCAGTTCGGGGTTAGCGCATGGAACAAATGACCCCAAATATCCACAGATATTTTAGACATGGAGGGTCCCTTTATGTGCACTTCAGAAAAATAACTCTGGGAGTGATAGAGGTGCCTCATGAATAGCTTTTGTTTCCCCCTTTAAAAAGAATACTTCCACCTGGATATCATGGAATGCACCATTAGTGCATAATTGAATAATGATTACATGAAATTTATGAGCACATATCGAATATTAGTGTCAGTGGGTTTTAGAATTTGGTACAGATGACCTTTATCTGCTCATGCTCAGATTGCATCTCCGAAGTGGCTTATCGTTGTAACTTCACTTTTTAATGTACTGCCCTGCTTAGTAGCATAATAGGTTCTTGTCCTGGGCTTTTTATATTTCTCTCTATTTCTTGTTTTTTGTAAACTTATGTATTTGTCATCTATGTACATTCATGTACCTTCTATTTTCTTTATTGAGAATTTCTCCAATAAAGTGATGATTAAAAAAAAAAACTATAAAAGGCGCTTGCAGCGGCGATTATCCACATTGCCTGACGAAGACTAGCAGTTAGCGGTCGAAACGTCGCAACCCTCGTTTGCTCCTTCGTGTGACAACAGATCAACTTTTACTCTTAACAAGTACTCTTTAAGCAATAGTTGAGGTGAATGTAATTCATGAATATATCAATATTTTATCTATGATGATGGTAATAATGATAATTATTAATAATATTCATTGATTTTTTTTTCCTAGTGAGCAAATCGAGCGTGTTTCGAAATTTTTACAAACTTTCAATATTTAAAAAAAATATCTGTAGCCATGATAATTGTCGTTACATTACCTATTACTTTATGTATGTTATTTGCCTGTAAAATAGGAATTAATTATGTTTTTGGAAGAAATTTATCAAAACAAAAAGGAAAATGATCCAAACCGGCGGGAAGGTGTTGATCAGGGGCGTCGATCCGTGTTCATGATTGGGGTTGGGGGGGGGGGGGGGGGGGGGGGGTTACCTGCGAGGGAGCGAAACGACCGAGAGGGGGAGGGTGTGGGAGGGGGTATCCCCTCACATACTAGGGACTTTTTCCAAAATCTGTCTATAATATTGTATTTTAGAGCATCCCAAAATGGTTTTATGTGTGATTACATGTTGTCTAAAGTCACGGCAAATATACAACAAATTACTGATAATCATTACATAGGATATTTAAATATGTGTGTTATAGGTTATTTGTAATGACTCAGGAATAAGGAGGCAGATAGACAGTTTGTTGTTCAGTGCTCGAAGAAGACGTTTTTTTTATACAAGGAACAAGATAATTCGAGAGTTGAGGTTTCAAAACGTAACTTATAGCCCATATGTGACCATGACAATGACCCTTATTGACCCCAATCGCATGCGCACGATATATGTTTCTATCCCAACATTTAATTATCAAAAAGACTGATCAAAACCAATGGAACATTAAATACCTAACTTAGGAGAGAGAGAGAGAGCAGCGGTTTTGGAAAATTTTTACATTTTTTTTTAACCAATCAAGTAATAAATTTTCATTATTCTAAAGTTAAAAATCAGTCACTACTTAATTCTGTCAGGCACTGTGGTCCACGACTATGGAACAATCTTCCAGACGATGTAAGAAGTTCTACTACTATATTAATTCATTTAAAGCAAAGTTGAAGAAATTATATATTGATTCGTATTCAGGATAACCCATAATCGAATGATGTACATTTACCATTACCCCCTGTATGTTTGCTGGTGTTTGCTGTTGTTTTTGTCTGCTTTCCAGTTTGTTTTGCTTTCTTTCTATGATGTATTCGATTTGTTATGTTATGTCATATTTAGGGAGCTACGCCTCACAAGTTTTTTACAAACTTTTTTTTTTGTAGTTTCCTATTTTTTTCCTTTAATCGTATATGTACATATTTTTATACTAACTTTTTATGAATTTTCCATTGTTGATTTTTATAATTGAAAAAAAAGAATAAGTTGAACTGAACTCGAATTTTGAAACTTCAACTCTGAACTTATTACCTATCATTAAAGAATGTGATGGTTTTCAAGATCAAACATAATGAGTTTGGATAATTATAAGTTTTAAGTTAATGTATCATAATTATTTATTTTATCCAAAAATATTTTGATGATAATGCTGGCCATGCCCCTCTACCTCAATTTTTTTACCCCCATTTCCCCCCCCCCCCCGGATCGACACCCATGGTGCTGATGTTCAAATTGCAACTCTGAAGCTAACGACGTGAGCGCCGAGTTTTCAAAATTCTCATTCACACATTAAACAGTAAAACATGTCATATCTTTCATCCTTTTTGTCGGTATATGACACAATTAGTTCGCAAATTTCATCAGTCCTGTTGGTTCTTTTTGAAATGTATAAAAATAAAGAAAGTTTCATCCAAAAGGAGACCTCTAGTTGTTTTTGTTTTTGTTTTGTTTTGTTTTGTGTTTTTTTTTTGGGGGGGGTTTGTTGTTGTGTTTTGTTTTTCTACAATTATACTATACCTTCGAGTTTCCAGAAAAAACGTTCATAAGTGGAAAAAAAAATCAAATCTGAGAAGAGTTAAGCGGTTATCATCGTTAAGTAATGCCCCCCCCCCCCCCAAAAAAAAAAAAAAATAATGAAAAATAATCTTGTAGATGAGAAAACGTGATTTTATATATATAGTTGGAACCATGCTCCATTGGACTGTAGTATACCATTTATATATATATATATATATATATATATTATATATATGTGTGTGTGTGTGTAAAATGAATTTTCCCTCAAATTACATGTACCACGTACGTAGACTGCTGTTCTTGATTTTTATAGTCTTTATCTTTTGCATAAAATCATGCAAACAATTTCCATTCAATAAATAATTGTCTTTCGAATGGTTTAAAAAAGTTTTTGTGAACAGATGATAGAAGGTGCTCACTTGATTCGTCGAAAGTGCGAACGTCTACAATGGATCGCCGGTGGACGAGTTTTCCCGCCGTTTTTTAGCTGGACAGGCTCGTACATGTGTAGCGACTAGCTGTAATTATTTTTAGTCATCAAACACCTTTGATCAGAGCTTGATCACCATTTTGTTTATTTTGATAATGCCAGGACAGGTGATCTACAATTTAATGCTTTTGTCCTATTCAACTTGATTCTTTTGTGCACCCACTGGTCTAGACACCATTGTTACATAGCAGCCAAGAATTCATTTGTAAACAAATCTTTAGGCATTTTACTCCCAGTGTTAAAGTAGAACTCTGATGATTTTAAATATTGGATTAATACTTATTATTGCATAGATGGCATAAATTAAACAAGGTTATCCAAATTCAACGCTTGGAAACATTTGAAGTAATGATTATTATCAATTATAAAACGGTAAAATACAGCCCCCGATATAGCAGCTGAAGAGCTCCTCGAACGCTGCTGAGATATGTGACGACACACCATGGACCAGTCCTGTCTAAGCAGACGATGTCCCATAACATCTTACACATTTTTCAGAGCCTATTTTGTCATCTCCTCTTCACTTATTTCTCTTCCTTCACTAGCGTCAGTCTTAATGTTAGTCTGTTGCCTTACTCTTAACTTCGTGTATGGTATTATTTTGATGAAAAATGCAGCGTTAAAAAAATAAAGGAATCAGTCACTTGTAAACAAAATAAGACGCCATTGTATTTTCAGCTGCTTGCACCGGGGCATGTTCGGCGTTTCAAGAGGGAACGAATACCATCCTGCTATTATTCGGAGGGCTTTTCAATTTGAAAGTGGGGTTTATTTCATTGATCATTGACCCTTCTCCTGTGTATTTACAATCAAACGGTTTTAGCTATCAGAATCCGTTTCACTTTCCCTTTATAATGGTGTGAAATAAGGTCATGTTTAAATACATCAAACTCTTTATAATTTGATAAATAATTGCATTGCAATTACGTTCATTCATTATAGGACGTCGTCTGCTTAAGCAGGATCGATCCCGAGTGTGACGACATCAAAACATCGCTATATTTCTGGCGAATCCTCGGATATTCCAGATGCTGAGAAGAGCTTTTATTTGTGTTGTTTTTATAATCATCAGATACGCAGTTGACATAAAAACTTATACGATTGCCATCTGTAAGCTTCCCAGTTTCTAGTGATACATTAATTGCCATATTTGTGATTTTCTTTGAATATCTACTTTAAAGATCGTATGCTCGATCTGTAATGAAAAACACAAGTCAGAAAAAATTGGAACCAGCGGGATTCGAACCTGTCATCTACTGCTTGCCGGGCAGCGACTTAACCACCAGGCTATTCTGGTTCACGGCCAAGTCACGATGAACTAGAATCAAATACCAAGATCCTCTTCTTTCCGACTAATTAATATTCATTTTTAACGGTCCGCCGTAGACAATGGTTAGTAAACGAAGAAGCTTGACTGGGGAGGAATTTTTAATTTGTAAACAAATCTTTAGGCATTTTACTCCCAGTGTTAAATTTTTTCTGACTTTTTCATTACAGATCGAGCTTACGATCTTTAACACTGGGAGTAAAATGCCTAAAGATTTGTTTACAAATTAAAAATTCCTCCCCAGTCAAGCTTCTTCGTTTACTAAGAATTCATTCATGTACTTTTATACATGAGTAATAATAATAATAATATAGGTTTTCCCGCCCAATTTCGTCAAAAATGCATCCGATTTAACAATGCAATCATTCAATTTCGAGCGAATTTGAATGATCACCGAGATCAACATTCAAAAAGCTTACTAGTTCATTCAATTTAATTTCATTAGCATGCGATTTCATAATTTTCTCAAATAAACGTGTAAAAAGCGCGTTCAAATTAAAAATGCACGTAAAATGCATTCAAATTCGCACCTGCTCTGCCCTGATGAACGTTTGGGAATTCAAATATTCACACGAATAGGCAAGCATTTTCAGCATTTGGGCAGTGTTTTTCGTTACTGCTTATGTTCTTTGTAATCTGCATTTGTTAATTATGCAAACTTTATTTACCTTGAAATGTGACATTGGCCTTATATTGATCTTTCTCATTCCTCTGTCAAACCGTCATCCAAACAACAACTCCACGTTCATAATTATACATACAATCAGGCCCCTGGGAACGATTTTGTTACTAGGGGTGCTGTGAGCAGATTTTTTTTTTGTATCCAGGATTTTGTGATATTCACAAAATTTTCTGACAAGCAAAAAAAAAAGTCCTCAACGTTTTGGGGTGTCTTTTTAACTCCAAAAATCTTTGACAAGCAAGCAAAAAAAAGTCATAAGCATTTTGCTGGCTACAGCACCCCGCATCCTCTGCCTTCTAGGGGGTGATGTGCACCGTCCCCCTCAAAAAAATCTGGGGGTGCTGCACCCCCGCCTCCCAGGTGCCTGTATACAATTCATTTATGCACGACTATGGTGGCGGCTCGAGGAGAATACATGAATATCTCGAAAACGGACAGAATTAGGTTGGCTGAAGCATTCGACAACAAGCAAGACTACCTAGAACTCGCAGACGCTCTAGGAATAAACATGAAATATGATAAAAATAAACTTTGAAAAAATGAGAAGGAAATTATATAATCAAAAACAGTGAAAAGGGGTGCATATGACGTGAAAAAATGAGGTAAGAATTACATAGAACAACAGAACTTGTTTATGTTAATTGAATTCGAACGTTCAAAGTGCGAAGGTGTGTGCCTATAAATGAAATTGAAATTGGTATTTGGGACGAAATTTAACGTCTATCCAGCTGGCGCCAAATTGAATGACAACTTTGCGTCGTTGAACTGAATGAATTTCTCTCTAAATTGAATGAAATAAAATTTAAAAGGAATGATATGAAACTAAATTTAATGCTCAAAGAATAAAAATGAACCATGAGAGCAGAGATTTGACGAAAATGGTTCGAACTTGAACGCCTATTCATGAATTCGAATGCAACTCTGATGAAATTGGGCGGGAAAACCTATAATAATAATAGCTACATTAATATTGCGCACGTATCCATCCCAGAAGATGCTCAAGGCGCCTACAAAGGAGATATTATTACCCGGTCATCGGATTCTGACATGCCCGCACACAATATAATGCACATTCTCCGCTCTCTGGGGAGTATTCCAGCAATGGGCAGTACAGTGACGCTCACATTGCTATACAAACGACATTAACTTTCGCATCCTACCGGGTACCCATTTAACACCTGGGTGGATAGTGGCAAATGTAGATTAACGTCTTGCCAAAGGACGCCTAGTTCACAGTCCGGGGACTTATCCACTGATCTATAACACCACAACACCTGATCCACAACACATTCGTGACAAACTACGAAAACTCCTGGTGTGATCGTTAATAAAGGAGTAGTTTTAAAGAAATTTCATTGTGCTTATCACTACTTGTATAGTCTATAACAGCTATTTCAAAAGGTTCACCGATAAGAAAACAATAAAGGGTACGTAATGAACGGTTAAATGTCGTTTTTTCCCGAATGCTCATAATTCCGAAGGTTCGTTTATTCTGAAGGTTTCATAATTCAGAAAATGAAATAGGGTTCTTTGATAGTATAACGAATCTTCATAATTGGAACCCTAATAGCACCCTGCGTCCTTCTTTTGAACTATCAACCCATTTTCATTTTGTCGGATGTACGAGTCCTATAATCAGTTTCGGAATTAGGAACCCCGTCTCATTTTCGGAATGTTGAACCTTCGGAATAACGAACCTTTGCAGTAATGCAATAAATGTTAGGAATTAGGAATTATGAACCGTACTTCATATTCGGAGTTATTAACCTTCGGGGGAAAAAGAGTACCCACATATAAAGTGTAAGCATAATCAATACATACAAGTTTAGGCCTAGTGTATAATAAGAACTGTAGGTGTCTACTAGTATAATGGTTCTTGATAAACATCGTTCAAAATAAGCTCCGAATTTATCGCCCCAGATATTCCCCAAAGAGTCTTTTTCTTCATTGACCATATCACGTTGCCTCTGTCAGCCGTGCAGAACGGAGATTTATATAAAATAAAATTTCCGTCTCTTTTCTCATTCTCTTGGCCCAAAAGAACATGGATATTTTCCAATAAATCTAAAGAAAATCTTTGGTTATGTTTCTTCGTTTTTTTCTCCCTCGATGCCTTGTGAAATGTCATAAAATATCTTATCTAAATCTCTTAAAATATTAAGAGGAACGTTCCCTTTTCTATCATATAATGGAATAAACTCCACTCGAGTTCATTTCGGTACAAACAAAACTAACTTCCTCTTAATGGGGACCTCAGTCATGTATCGTTAGAGACCCATATTCTCCCACGGTAGAGCGTAGTAAACAAGTAGCGTTTCTATTGTTTTCATGAATTATTGGGGGTGATCTTATCGATTGTTGCCATCTTAAAGGTAAAGTTGAGTTCTGGTCATGAGACTGAATTGTGAAAGAATTTGTTTAAAAGTAAGTGGGAAAGACTGATTAAGATTTGGTGTATGCAGTAACGTTGTTGAATCACCAAAATGATATTTAGAAATCGACTCAATTCTGCTGAGAGTCGCATGCACTGCACACATAAATGTGTATATGGGACTACCCACAAATGTTCGGTCCGAAATTTTCAGCTGTTTCTTGTCATATTTAGATGTGAGGGCATTAGAAGAGCAATCCTTTTCAGGGACATTTCTACCATAATGGCAATCTTCCAAAATAACGTAAAAAGAATGAGAAAGCTCACAAATTATGTGTTACCTTTCCCAGAGCTAACTATTCAACACTTCATATATGACATGACAGTCTAAAGTGTTCTGCTATAACAAAAAATAGAAACCATTCACGTGATTATTCTTCACAGATCTAAAAAAAAAGAAGAAGACAGTCACGGCAATTTTTGTTCAGTTCGTTGTCTACACGGTCTGCAAATGTAAGTAACGAAACAGACGTAGTATCGTTAAAAGTGCAAAAGGTTTCTTCAATCCACAGCTTTAAAATATATATAACATAGACATACCTGACAGTTGGGATGGAAAAAAAATACTTCTTTAAAGTGGTGCTAAAGTTAATATCGAGTTCTGGTAATAGAACTGCATTTTCGAGAAAACTGGCTAAAATTAATCAAAATTTCAAAACGTACAATTTTCTACGCGACCTCGCAAAATAGAATACTTAAATTAGGAAAGGCGTTGGACTCGGAAAGTGCAACATTTTAATGGTACAGCGAAATGCAAAGTATTATTTGTGGGAGGGCTGATAAAAAAGGCTGATAGTGCACATTAATTTAACACACGCCCTTGTTGAGTTGTGCCTAGCTATATGTAGGAATTGATGTATTTTTAAAAATGTAATATTGCCAATTACTGTAGTTCCAGTTAAAGCTTTAGTTGCCCATGACGGATTAGCGCTTCTAGCATATGTTTTCCCCTCAAACTTAAAATAATCATGGAACTATTTTTTTTTGTTGAGTTGTGAAAAGCTATATTGGTCCGAAGGTGATTGGAACAACACACTGGGATTCATGGGGGCGACAGGTACGGGGGGCGAACTTTTTTTTCCCACGAACTTTTTGTCCCTGTCCTCCCTGACGCATGCGCAACTTTGAAATAGCCCTACAATGCTTGGAGTTGGATGGGGCTTCAAAGTTTCATCCTACTTTCCTACTTTTAGTAATAATAAAAATACCAAACGTTATTTTTGTAATGTCCAAACCGAGAGTCGAACCCACATACCTCAGGTTAAATGTCCGAGGGCTAACGCATCTCGCCACAGCAAGACGCTGGGAGCAACCGTCATTATATCGCTTACGGAATAAACCCTATGATTGCGAAATTGAGTTCGATCGGAAAGGATCAGGTGCGCATGCGCCAGGGAGGACAGGGACAAAAAGTTCGTGGGAAAAATAATTTAGCGAACGGGGGAGTTTGAGGTGGCGAGGTGACCCGTTCACTCAATTCCTCGCAATAAGGAGTTTTCGGATGTTTCGATCACCAGAACGCCGTCCAAGATCCTCCCAGCGATAATGGACTGCTTTGTGTTGACTGCATACAAAGAAGGTGAAGCATGAAGCTAACAATGGGTGAAGCAAGGTTTACGTTTGAGAGTAGACGGCAAAACCATGTTTGAAGCGTTCTCGATCTGACTGGTGGACGAGGGAGAAGCCAGTGGAGGGGTGAGCCGTTCTTGCACAAAGCGCGGTATGCAGCTAACACAAAGCAGTCCATTGTAGCTGGGAGGGTCTAGTACAGTGTTCAAGTCGACATATTCGAAAGCAATCGTCTGATACGGTCGATGATGATCGAGGCAAAGCACTCCAGTAAATGGGGATTGGTTGTTCAGGAGATCGTGAACATGCTGCAAACCCGAATTCGTCGTGAAAATCGAAGTTTGTTCCGCATATGCGGACGGCCAGGCCGACCCACCCGTCGGGAAGAAGGACGGCCTCCCGCGAGGAGCGGGGAAAAGGCCTTTGTGGGACATTGACCCGCCCCAGCTGCCTCCTCCCCCCCCCCCCCCATCCTCCCCCCCCCCCCCCCCATATTGTCAGATATTTCGTGTTGTCTGAGCTAATGCCTTTTAGCTTAATGCTCAATGCTTTATGTTTCCGTGGTTATTGAAACAAAATTTTTACCTGTCCTTTCCCACCGCCTGCGAACAATGTTGCCTGAGGCCTAAATTCCACTGTGCAGTAAAATTGTATTTTTTGTATTGAATCCAATTTACCCAGGTATTCCTATATTTAAACCTCCAGATAATGATGCACCACTTTCTAATGCATACACGGACTACTGGTGGATCCAGGGGGAGCGGCGCCAGGGCCCCCTCCCTTTGGAAAAAATAGAAGCAGCCAAGAACAAAAATGCTGATGACTTATTTATTGGGCCCCTCCCTCACAAAATCCTGGATCCACCGTTGGACATGGTGGATGTGAAGGCAGGCCCTATCATGTCCCTGCCCTCATTCTACTCCAGCCAGTGGCATAGAACGGTCCCAAATACAATGAAAATAAAAATAATTGATGCATTAAAGGTACTGTATAGTTTTGTTAGGGTCAAAAAATAAATTTCGTCCATTTTTTGTTATTCAACTCTGTTTGGGGTACACAATCAAACCTCCATACCGTTGGGATTAATTTTGTTGCATTTTCGAGATACATGTATTTTAATTTTTTATCATATTTTATCGGAACCCCCGATAAATCCTGAAATCACCAAAAATTATATATATATTTGCGGAGTATCTTTCTTTGACACCCCTTTATCATAATCTTTCAAAACAATAATGGTCTGTTAATGTTAAACCATGGTTTTCAAGGAAATTGTCATTTTTCGCCGGTGAGGGCGCTATTCAGAACCATGACCGATGTTGACCGCGCCAACGGCAGTTATCTTCTTCTGAATGTCCACTGATTCGAATAGAAACTGTGGCATTACTATGCAAAACTATGCAATACCTTTAACATAATCCCTCATCTATACGGGGCTTCCATTTAACGTCCTATCCGAGGGACGGAGTGGTTTCCTCTGTAACATAACCCACCTCTGTGGAACAGGGGAGGGGCACGTTAACACACAACTTAACGCAGGCTTCAGTCATCCGTCCGGGATGGATTTGAACACACGATCTTTGATTGGACAGGCAGATGTTTCACCAACTGAGCCAACACACCTCCTGTTCTTCCCATTCATTCACCAACATATATATTACTTATGAAATCAGTACCTGCAATGGTAAACATCATGAATCAATGCACATACCTGTTACGCGTCGGTGCAATCATAGCATAAATCAACCGAATGGATAAAAAGAAAATGACTGGAGAAGGGGAAGTTCCCCCATTTAATGACGTAGTACTTGCGAGATTGCAAAATCACTTATGTGTTGGGTTAGCCCTCTTACAACTGCTGTTTTCTATGATTTCATCATGACGTAATAGTTGTAAATGTGGTATATCACTACCAATAATACATATTGCGCGTTAGTGACGTCATAGAATAGTTCAACGGAGTAGATGAAAAAAGAATAAGACAATTACTGGAGCCGGGAGAAGTTCCACTCTTAATGACGTAGTTCCTGTATGATTGAGGATCACATCTGTGTTTCGTTAGCCTACATACAGCTACTATTTTCAATAATTTTGGCATTACAATATAGTTGTGCACAGTCATGGCAAATCAATACAAATGTTACGTATTACGTGTTGGTGAGGTCATATAATATTTCGACCGAATCGATTAGAAAAGATAAAGAGTCTGTGAGTGGAGAAGGGGTGGTTCCTCTCTTAATGACGTAATACTTGTATGATTTTGAATGACTGCTGTGTTTCCTTAGCCTTCATAGTGCTGCCGTTTTTCAGTGATATGCCATTTTGAAGGGCTGTTTCATTTGACATCAAAACATCGTTTGATTGTAAATTATAAATTATTCACAAATCCACTGAAGGTTTTTTTCAAGACAAATGGTGTATTTATTCTACTATTTATACAAGACTAGCATTTATTTCGAGGGGGATTGCATTTATTATCCTCTTTTAAATGTAAACACTCTAAGGCTTCATGCTTCTGGTTCTGTGTCTTTTAATTACACGCACTTGTGCCTCATCTTCTTTAATTTAAAGTGAGAAAAAAAATATTAACTAAGTGTAACAACTAAAGTGGCACATAGATCAGAATAATTAAGATAGGAACAATTTTGTTTTGAAGCGATTTATTATATTTCGAGTCGTTTCGAATGCCTAAAGACAAAAACAATGAAATTTGTAACTTGAGTTGTTTAATTAACCTACTGGGCAGTCAAGTCACATAAACTGCCCGTTGCGGGGGCAATAAATTATCGTAAGGGGCGCTAATGCTTGTTCGTCTCCGGCTGGCTTAGTAAGCCAAATTTCATTTCATTTTTCGTTGAATTACGTTCGAATGATATGTTGAGAGGCGAAGGAGGAAGTGTATGCGCGTGTGTGGGGTTTTCCTGACCATTAAAATCTCTAAACTATTGAAACACCCTTTACCACAAATGTCAAAACATGTCCACTACAAATGTCAAAAATTTATTAAACTAGTGGTTTACTATCGGATTCCCTTTTTATGATCAGTTTACAAATTCACACAATTTTTAATGAAATATTTAATGGTTAAGAAACGCCTTAAACCTGCCATTTATCGTTTCAATCTAGTGATCAAAGATAAGACAAATATAGAGGGCCTACACTATACGACGCACGCTGCATAATGTTTTGATTAAAAATAAAGGCTTTATTGCCAGTTGGTCTAATAGCTAATTGGTTACCCATATGGTCTACACCTCATTTGGTCCATTTGTCAGTTAGGCTACCCTCAGTTGGTCTATCATCATTTTAGACTACACCCATTTAGTCTAATAACCATTTGGTCTAAGTGTCATTTGGTCTAATAGACGTGTGGTCTAACTACCATTTGGTCTATAATCATCGTCTAATGACAAACTGGGCTAATTTCTTGTTTGCCCTCTTGCTACAACTAAGGACTACCCTCTGACAATTGTATTGAGGGAGATCATTAAACGGGTTAGGTTTAGGGTCCCTCGTCTCCCCCCCCCCCCATGTTGATTGATTGATTGATTTTATTCGTCAGATAATATACATGACATATCATGACAGGATAGCCCATGAAAGCCGAAAAGGCTTATTTCCAATGGGGTCCTTGAACATAATTAAGCACATTATAAAATACGACAAGATTAAATCGTGAATACTGAATACAAATTATACACTTGACCAAGCATTATCATTATGAAAACTATACACACAAAATATATAACAAAACAATTTGCAACACGTAAGCACCAAAGGAGAATCAAAACTGAGGGAACAAACCCTACAACACTATTGATTAATCAATGTTCGAGTTCGAGGGACTCGTTCTTTAGATGTTGTTTTAAGACACTTTTGAAGTGCGTAAAATTTTGCACCGTTTTAACATGTTTTGGGAGAGAATTCCAAAAATGAATGCCATTGAAGTAAAAAGAATTTCCGATTTGTCCGTTGCGTTTTGGTAAAACAAAATTAAGGTGACTATGCCTTGTATCATGTTCATTTTCATTTTCATTAGAATAATAGATCTTATGAGCATGATGTAAAATTAATTGTTTTGATCTTAGATCAATATGGAGGGGACCTGCTTCCGCAAGTTCATTGTTCCTAACGTGAGTCCTCGGTCCTGAACCATTAATAAACCTTACAATCTTATTTTGAATTATTTTTAACCTTTTTCTGATCGGTTTTACCCAGACTGCAAGTACCCCCAACAGCTGGACTGAAGTGGAGAAAGTGGAGGGGCCGGGGTGGGAGGACCTTCAACCAAGACAAGGTAGACATTGCCCTGACACTTATACTGTAATGTAAAATAAGCAAACTGATAGAAAGGTAAACAAAAGAATAAAGAGCAAAAAACATAGAGAGAGGAAGAGAAAGATGACAGAAGAAATAATACAAAGATTAACATTATAGACAGATGTAAGAGATGATAGAAGGAAGGAATAACATAACGAAAGATAGAGAAACGATAGAAGGATAAAGATATACATACGGAAATATTAATTGTTTAATAAAATAATTAATTTAATGTAATTATAAATCAGACCATGCGAGGTAAAAATGTGATCAAGAGTACTATAATTTTCTCGAAAGCCAGCTTGTTCGTCACGTAAAATTCCAGCACATTCCAAATATCGGGTGAGTCTACTATTGATAGAGGCAGTGAATAGTTTACCTACACAACTCAAGAGAGTAATGCCTCTGTAGTTGTCATGGTCATCCAGTGACCCTTTCTTTTTATATAGTGGTTTAATCATACTCAAACTCAAAGCAGAAGGAACCACTCCTGGCAGTAATATAATATTAAACACTTTAACTAGAACAAACATCATAACCTTGGGGCAGTTTTTTAGATATTCATTTATGACATTGTCGATTCCACAGGACTTGTTATTACATAAATGCTTAATCATCTTCATGACTTCCTCAAAAGTAAACTCTCGATTAATATCTTTATTAAGAGAATGATTAATCACGGTAGGATCAAACTTATATTCTTCCCTAGTGTCTAAAGTTTCTGGTTTACTTCTTAACCATCGAAAGTGTCTCATGAACATATCCAAAGATATATTACCTTGTTTTTCAACTGGTTTACAGGCATTACTTAACATATCCCAGTACTTTTTTGGATTACTACTAATCTCTCAGAGACTCATGTAAATTATTATTGTAATTTCTAAAGGTCTTCCTTATAAATCGTTTGTAAGCCTTGGATTTATTCTTTAGGTCGACTTTAGCTTCATCAGTTCTCAGATTCTTTAATCTATGTTTTATTTCAAAGTACTGTTTTCTTTGAACCTCGCAAGACCTATCAAACCAAGGTTTAAGCTTAGTAGTACCAGCATGTGCACCATGCTCAACAGGTTTACTAGACATGCGTGCTGACTGACAAATTCCGACTGTTTTAGCAGGCTCAATAAAGAAGGTATTCAGTTCATAATTACATTATTCAGATCAGTCTGAGTTAAGTTTGCAATTTCAATAGAATCAAGTTTATCATTTAGATGAATCAAATTAACGGTATTAAATGCTTGTTCGTAGTAAGCTTTAAGCTCTTTCTTCCAACGAGCATTTAGTGGCTCACGCACATAATCTTTTAAAGACCTCAGCCTGACCCAAAACAACCATATATTGACGTAAAGCTTAGTAAACAAAGAATATAATTACCCTGGGTATTCATAAATTTTCGTCTCCGTTTATCCATAAAAAATAAAAAAGATAATTTTTGTTGTTATTGCGTAACAAGAGAGGAAACTGCAGGGGGTCGCTAGACGTGTGACGACATGTCATGTATACAGCTCCGAGTGCGTCTACACGATATGTCGTCATCAAATTTTCACCCCCCGCAAAGTAGCGTTCCTCAGAGACGGGGCCCTCGTCAGAAAAACCACCGGGGCTCAACGTTCGGGACGCTGTTACTCATTCCACAGGAAACGGAATCTCATGAAGTTGGTTTCAATTTGTTCAGAAAATATAAAGCTCCCCGTGGATGAATAAAGTGTATATTTCAAAATTCGGTCAGGCTGAGGTCTTTAATTGAGTAGCATCATTAAGAGAAGTGACCGTCGCTGGTAGTGTAGGCTCTGATTGGATGGTTGAAAGGAAACTAAACTCTATTGAAACAGGACCATGAGTCTGACAAACATTTATCCAAAGGATCAACATTGAAATCAGTTTTTTAGGCATCAATATGGATGACACAAGTATATAATCAACACTGGAACCTTTTGAACTTTGACATGTAAATTCTCAGAAATCGTTCCCAAAACTACCATTAACTATTTTAATATCAAAATTTTTACAAAGCTCTAACAGTTGTAACCATTATTATTAACACTGCGATCCCTACTAAAACGTTCTGCCTTAATTCCAAGCACATCAACTCAGCTTTAGCACTAAATGAATTCTTTGATAATTCATTACCACCTTCAAGAGCAATGACCTCCACGATTTCAATGAAATCACTCAGTGTCCTAGTTCTTGAATTGAAATCTCCACATATTTTAGGTAACTTTAATGTTAATCAGGTCATCTGCAATATGGTCAAATATATCATTATGGTGGTATGGCGAACCTTCACAGGGAATAATGCCCTCGGATAAACGGTTCAAAGAATGAACTCCCCTAAAATTTCAACCATAAACAAATTCAGAATTAGAATCATGTAAAACCTCTATGATATCCACATAATCAATTTTAACATAAGCACAGGTGTCATGAGCACCACCAAATTTATGTTTAACATTCTTACGAGACATAACAAATGGTTCAAATCCAGGGAACGTAATCACATCATCAATATTACATTTTATTTCACTAAGGTATACAACATCAAAATCATTAATAAAATTTTCAAGAATGCCTAAACGGCTTTACTCCTGAGACCACAAACGTTAATACTCACATCAAAAAAAGACGTTTTACTGGGGCCGGGCCTGTCTTAGTATTTGGGGTAAACTCAAGGTTCGTGACTTTTCTTTCATCCCATCCGACCTTCCAAAGGTCGTCGGGGGAATCAATCACCTTCTTGACTTCCCGCCCATCAGAAAGCTGTGTACACAGGATCCTACCATCCACAGACCAGCACGAGCTGATGGATGAATCTTTCTTTAATGCTTTCTTCATAGAATTGCACATATGAAGAGCTTACTTGCAAAAGGCCCTAAATCCATTTTTTATCATATGGCACTTTTTTATATGCCTTAATAGACATTCACCATGTGCATCAAACTGGCTATATTTCAACTTCTAAAAGTTTCAGGAAGTTTGTTAAATAATGAGATGAAAATTATGTTTTCTTTCAAAAGGCCCTAAATCCCAAACACTTTTCTTGCAAAAAGCCCTATATCCGTTCATCTATCCTGCATTCTGATTGGCTAAGAGAATAGATTTTTGGCATAAATGACCAATCACGCGCCTCCACACAACCATCTATCCATCTTTCCAGCTTTTTGAAATTTTTTACGGGAAATAAAATTTCTTGCCAAATGTGTTCAGGTTTAGTTGAAAAAGTAAAATCGCATTGAATGTTATTCTTACATGAACTTGCTTGCTTCTAATTTCACTGAAGTTCATTCGTATTGGATGTACATGAGTAGGTGATATGAGGATGGTGTGATATTGAAAAAGGTTCAGCAGATGCTGTTAACTCTAATGACATGAATAATACAGCCATGACAAACATGATGGTGATGATGCTACTATTAGTGATGGTGATGTTGATGATGACAGTGATAAATGTGATGATGGTAGAAATGGTGATAGAGATAATGATAATAGTGGTGGCAATGATAATGGCGATAAAGGTATTTACGATCACCATAATGACGATGATGATGATGATGGTTATGATGGTGATGATAATGGCAATAATGATGATAACAACAATGATGATGTTGGTTATGATGATGTTGATGCTGATTTCATTCATGTGTATGATGGTGATGCTGGTAATGGTGTGATGATGATGGCAATTGTATAGGTGATAATGATGGTATTGGTTACGTGATGTGATGTTGATTATGATGCATTTTACTCTGGATACAGTAGATATTGCTTTTATCTTGAGCAAATCTGCTTTATTAAGGGCAGATAATGACTGGCTACTGTCAGTAAACAATACAAATTATCTTTGGAATCGACTTAAAAATGTTGCTATATCAGGCAAGGTTTATCCTAGCAAAGCAAATATTTTATGCAGTTATCTAAAGCAAGTCTGCTTTATTTTTAAGGTCAGATGATGATTTTCGATAAGTCACCCCAATTATTTTTCGAAGTTTAAATTTTGATTGATTTTATAATGTTGCTATATCAGGCAAGGTTTTTTATAACCCACTGAACATTTTAGGCAGATGGAGCAGCACAAGAGGTTAGGGGAACAAGGGCGGTGGATTTTGGGTTCATTAGGAAGATTTTTAATGTGTAAATTACTATTATCATTGAAGACTTTTCTTGCAAAAGGCCCTAAATCCGACTTTTCTTGCAAAAGGCCCTAAATCCAAGAAAAAAATAAATATAAAAAATCATACAAAATGTTTGACCTCTGTGAAACTAAAAATCTCAATTTACTAAGAAGTAGGTAAAGTGGATTTAGGGCCTTTTGCAAGAAAACTCTTCATATGTAAATTTGTAGCCATCTAAGTACTTTATTTTTTATTTTTTTGCATTTAATGATGTCGAACTTGACATCACGGCGTACGAACTTGGCAATGATGAATTTTTTGCCCGAACTCTTAGCTCGATCTCCATCATCTCCCGATCCCGATTCCCTTGGAAGAACGTGACTTGTACTGATGTCATTGGCACTGAAGTTAACTCCCATGGCACTAGCGACTTTGATAATGGCATCATTAGTAGACTGCCCTCCTTCAGCTCGATGCCATGGATCCTGATTGAATCCTTCCTCGAGTACTGCTCAAGCCTATCGATTGAAAACATATTCTTGTTCTCCTCACATTTCACCCGTTCTACGCTACTGAACCTCCTTCCCAAGCCTTCTAGAATATTTTTTACCGTGCCCTGCAGTGCAGATGAAACTGCTGCTGTCACAGCCGTCACAATAAGTGGCTGTATAGCAGCCACCACGGGCGTAGACACGCATAACTATCCATTGTTAGTGGGGGGGGGGGGGGATCTATTCATCATCACTCCCCCCCCCCCCCCCCCCCCCACTAACAATAGAAAGCGTGTTCGTGTCTACGCCACTGGCAGCCACCACACTAGACACCAGCTCCCCCATCTTCACCTGATCTGCACCCAAGTTGACATTAGTCAAAGACTTCGACTTTGACCCAGACTGCTCCGATACTGCATGCTCCACAGCCTCTGCTATGATACTACTGAGGGAAACTTCACATCTACATCTACCTCATCCTGCAGCGCACTAAATTGGTTTGAGGCTTCCATACTCACACCAATATCAGTATGTGGGACAACACAA
Organism: Heliocidaris erythrogramma; assembly: GCA_025617745.1. Taxonomy (NCBI): domain Eukaryota; kingdom Metazoa; phylum Echinodermata; class Echinoidea; order Camarodonta; family Echinometridae; genus Heliocidaris; species Heliocidaris erythrogramma. The sequence goes on along the minus strand of CM046864.1, from coordinate 19,072,192 downwards.
TAGTTTCAGGTAAAATGATCTCACAAATCAAAGCAATTATGCTTTAATAAAAGAGCTTTCTAAGCAACAAACCCCAATAGGTTACCTTTCGACAGTTTTATTTTAAATAGATCACCTGCAATATCTAATGAGTGTCGATTAAATGGAGCAAGTTATTTTAGGACCTAGGATGAGAACGGAGGGAGCTGGCTACACCACCGTGTCACTTGGCCGAGACCAGTGTATGACATTTGTGGTTATTTTGACATTTGCGGGTGCAATCCAGAGGCTTTGTTGTTTTTCAAGGTTTTGACAGCCTTCTCTACTTCCTCTATGGTGAAGGGTACACTGTCTATATCCGTGGTTGGAGGATCTGGTATTGACTTGAAGGCATTCTTGTCCCTTGACACTTGACACATTGACACATTAGATTTATGCATTTTTGTCTTAAGTTTGCCTGGTGTCTCAGATTGATGATATGCCACTTTCAGGCTACTTACGTTGATGTTAGGTTGTTTCTTGCAGGACCCTCGTACTGTCCTTGTCTTCTGTATCGGTGAATTATCCTATGGTTTCCTTCTTGATGTCTTCACTTTTTCCTCCGCTTCCGTCGTCCTCTTTGGTGTCGTGCTATGTACCTGTGGAGCTGGCAACGAATCATCCGGGACATTCTCCACACCCCTGCCACTCTGTTGCCGGTGAGCAGCCACCGGGACTGGGGCCTTAACGAGGAGTGAACTTTCATGTGAGGGTCATGTAGGAGAAAAGATCTTGAATACAACTGGGCACGCGGTCAATGACTTCCCAGCCGGGTGAGATGTTAGTTACATACAAGAGGGCAGACCACCAGCCTACTCGGGGCTTATTTCAGGTTTTCCTTCCCTACCCAGAGCCCCTGTTACTCTGGTCGAGTGGCCTGAAATATCTAGTCGGTACCACGGGGAGGTAGGGGTTGGGCTGCAAGCATAGAGGCGGTTATGGACAGAAAGACTTATGGAAATTGTTGCCTGTACATGGGGGAAGAGGTAAATGAGGAGAAAGGGAATAGACATACGCGGGAACATGCAAGGAGGAGTGAAAATAGCAGGGAGATGTCAGGCCAGCTGGGGTTGCACATCTGAGTGCCCTTTCACCAACTATTTTTAAAAATTGAAATTCAACATTATTGTTTTGGTCATTACTAAAAAATGATAACCGGATAACTTTTCTCAGATTTGTTTTTTCACTTAATATGAACGGTTTTACTGTAAACTCTAAGGTATAGTCTAATTGTAGCAAAACAAAACAAAACAACCCCAAACAAAAAGAAACTGATAAAAACACAAAGAACTAGAGGTCTCCTTGTGGATGAAAGTTTTCTTTATCATGATATATTTCAGAAAAAAACCAACTGGACTGATGAAATTTACGAACTAATTGTGTCATATACCGACAAACACGATGAAAGATGTTTTACTTTTAAATGTGTGAATGAGAATTTTGGAAACTCGGTGCTCACGTCTTTAGGTTCACAGAGTTGCAATTTGATCATCAACACCATGTATCAACACCAAGTATGGGGGTATCCCCCCCCCCCCCCAATTTGAGGTGGGGTGGGCTGTATTATCACCCCCCCCCCCCCTCAATATTTCTGGATACAATAAATAAGAATTATGATACATTAACTTAAAACTAACAATTATCCAAACTCGTTATGTATAATCTTGAAATACCATCAGTAAGTAAGTACGATAGGAAGTACGAAATACCCTTTACCCAAAGGTAATAAGTTCAGAGTTGAAGTTTCAAAACCTTCATAAGGTTTTGAAACTTCAACTCTGAACTTATTACATTTGGGTAAAAGATCATGTATGGCGGGTTAGATCACATCGTTTTAAATGCTTGCCACTAATCGGCTTATTGTTGTTTTGACACGCAACATACAATTCAAATTCAAATTCAAATTCGTATTTATTTCATTTCCAACAGAAAGAAAAGACAATGGCATTACAGATATTGTTACAGAAAATATGAAAAATATATGTACAAATTCAATTTACCTTGATAAGTGTAGAAGTACACTGTAAATATATAAATACATTATTATAATGAATTATTAAAATTCTTAATTTCTGAGGAAATGTGGGGGACCCACTAAAAAGCAGTGTTTGTAATTTGTGGATCTCCCAGGGAAAATAAAATTATTTCAAATTGTGCCTACGAAGACTTGGAAAACACAAAACAGTGTTACAGAACAACAAACAAACACGAAACGACAAGGAAAAGGAAAACAGATAAAAGAACAGGAAAGATGGACAATGCCTGACACCAGAAGCTCAAAACCTCCTCTAAAAGAGATTGTTATGGAATGAATAAAGACTTTAAATTTCTTGCTGCTGTGAAAGATGTAGTATTACAGACAATGAATGCCAAGTTTAAGGAATTCGAAGGGCTAATTTACAGAGTGGAAAAGCAAGAAGGGAAGATTCATGTACTAGAACCTAAAGTAGATAAAACAATAGACAGCCTCAAAGCGCATGTAGAGAGTCAAAATGACTGCATAAAGAATCCGCAGCAGGCCCTGAATGGCCAGGAACATAAATCTTTTGTAATTGGATGTGTTTATAGAGTCCCCAACACAAATATTGAAACTTTCCTGGATGAATTATGTTTAGATATTGTAAATAAAAATGATACAGAAGTCTATAACTTGGGTGACTATAATATAAATTTATTGAATGCAAATTCTCATGAATAAAACAAATTTATTTTTAGAAACTATGCTTTCTCATAACTTGTACCTATTGATAATCAAACCAACAAGAATATATATAACATGTGCAACTTTAATTGATAACATATGTTGTAATTCGTTAGATAATGCAATCGACTATGGTCTGTTCATAGCTGATGTTTCTGACCACTTCCCTATATTTTGGGTAAAAAAACAGAAAAAGATCATTATTGAAAGTCAACCACGATTACAGAAATGAAAACATACTCAAGTTTAATAGAACACTATGCGAGGTTGACTGGAGTTGTGTTTATACCTCTGATAATGCTAATAATTTGTTATGATATTTTCATGTCAATCTTTCATTCAATATAACTATTTTGAATGTTTTCCAAAATTGAAGCCAACTTTAGATTCAGAAAATTTCAATTCTTATTTTGTGAATATTGGCAAGAAAATTACAGAAAATATTCCACCTCTAAATATTTCATATGATTCCTTTTTAACTGGAAATGAGGCACCAAAATTCTTTATTTTTAGAACCCCACTTCAACTCATGAAATACTGAAAAAAGTTTCTTTAAATGTTTCAAAATCAAGTTTACCAGATGGTATAGATCTAAAAGTGATAAAGAAATCTATATTTTGTTTTGTTGAACCATTATGCTACATATTTAATTCATCAATCTGTAGAGGTATCGTGCCTAATAATTTCAAATTAGCACAGGTAGTACCAGTTTATAAGAAAGGGAACTCAAATGACTTAACTAATTATAGACCGATAGCTATCCTTCCTTCATTCTCTAAAATTCTAGAAAGAAATATTCATGAACGTTTATATAGTTTTTTACAGGTATATAATGTTTTAACAGATGCACAATTTGGTTTTAGAAAAAATCAACTGCATTAGCTGTTTCAAATCTATGTACTCATTTACAAAGTGAAATTGAAAAAAATAAATTTTACATTGGACTTTTTATGGACCTGTCAAAAGGATTTGACACAAGTGACCATCACATATAGGTGTTGTTTTAAATTGGTTTGAAAATTATTTGTCTGAAAGGAATCAGTATGTGATGGTCAACGATTCCAAATCTTGGATACAGCATAGTCATTGTGGTGTTCCACAAGGATCTGTCTTGGGCCCTCTTTTGTTCCTTATATATGTAAATGATATAATAAAACCTTCTCTTGCGATGATACATCTGCTCTTATAAGTAATAATAATATAAGAACACTCGTCTCATCGGTGAACAGGAAAATTTCAAAAGTCTCCTCCCGGTTCAAATTCAATATATTATTTATGAATACCACCCAAACAAATTATGTTATATTTAGATCAAGGAAGAAGAGAGTGCCCGAATGACTTATCACATAGTGTCATTAATAATCTGGTCATATCTAAGTTGAAGTGTATAACATTTCTTGGAGTTACAATCAATGAGTCTTTAAACTGGAGTATACACATTTCAGAAATTTCTAAATCATTCTCTAAATATGTTGGTATCCTGTATAAATTGAAATTCATACTACCTAGTAATTTTGTAAATATTCTTTACAATAGCATTGTCTTGCCACATTTAAAATATATATTTGGGGTAATACTTATAAATCACATCTCAGCAAATTATGTATTTTACAGAAAAGGTCTCTTCGTATAATTACAAGCAACAAATGCAATGTGCAAGTAAACACTTTATTAAAAAAGAAGCAAATTTTGCCTTTACATGAGTTAATTACGTTTAATACTCTAATTTGTACTCTATAAGGCATACAATTTTGCCCCAAAAGTACTGTAGTATGTTTACCGAAAAACTTACATATTCATTCATATGCAATTCGCCCAAAAAGACCATTTTCATCAACCAAAAGTAAAACTTACTTCTTCATTATATTCACTAACAGTTAACGGCATAAAAAAAGTGGGAATCAGTTACCAACTACTCTAAAACAATGCACGACATTATCCTCGTTAAAGAAACTTTGCAGAAATTATTTAATTAATAATAATAATTTATAGAAATGTCAAGGTTTGCGTGTGAGCGTATGTGCGTTTGTTTAGCATTATGTCCGAGGGCATTTTCGGACTGAGAACAAAAAAAAAATCATGACAACAATGGTCCTCGGAAGGCGGACAATAGTCCTCGAACGTCGAACAATGAATTTATGCCTTATTCCGTCGACTGTCCGAGGACGAGTAACAATAGAGGAACAATAGTTGTCCTCGGAAGTAAAGCCATGTAAACGTGCGTGCATTTGTGTGTGTGTGTGTGTGTGTGCGCGTGCGTGTGATTTTTTGTGTATGCATGTGGGAATACAATACTTTGTATTTGCTTGTCTGTGTATGTAGTGAATGTGTTGCTTCATTTATTGGATTTTAAGAAATTGTGATATTTATTTTCATTACAGTTTTGGGGGCGATGCTTTATAAGCATCTTGCTTTTTTGTGGTCGTAACCATATATTGCTTTAATGTAGATTATGACTTATTGATATGTATACTTCTTTTAAAATATGTTTGCTTTTTATGATTAAATAAATTGAATTGAAAACAAAAAGTTTTCAAAACCTCTGCTCTCTCTCTCTCTCTCTCTCTCTCTCCTAAGTTAAGTATCTAATGTTTCATCAGTTTTGATCAATCTTTTTGATAATAGAATGTTGGGATGGGAACATATATCGTGCGCATGCGATTGGGGTCAATATGGCTCATAATTATGGTCCCCTATAGGCTATAAACCGAAGATACGTTTTGAAAATTCAACTCTGGAATGATCACTTTTGTTCCTTGTATAATAAAACTTCTTCTTCGAGCATTGAACAACAAACTGTCTATCTGCCCTCTTATTCCTGAATCATTGCAAATAATCTATAACACACATATTTAAATATCTTATGTTATGATTATTAATATTTTGTTGTATATTTCCCATTACTTTAGACAACATTTAATCACACAGAAAAACCATTTTGGGATGCTCTAAAATGCAATTTCATAGATAGATTTTTGAAAAAGGCCCTGGTGTGGGAGGGGGATGCTCCCTCCTATACCCTCCCCCGCTCGATCGTTCTGCCCCTCGCCAGTCACCCCCCCCCCCCCCCCCCCCCCCCGATCATGAACACGGATCGACGCCCCTGATCAACACCTTCCCGCCTGTTTTGATCATTTTCCTTTTCTTTTCTTTTTTTATAGATTTCTTCCAAAACAACATAATTAATTGCTATTTTACAGACAAATAACATACAAAACATAATGGGTAATGTAACGACAATCATCATGGCTACAGAGATTTTTTTTAATATTGAAAGTTCATAAAACTTTTCGAAACACGCTGGATTTGGTCACCAAGAATTATTTTTTTATAAATGATTAATATTAATAATTATCATTATCATTATTACCATCATCATACATAAAATATTGATATTTATTCATTAATTACATTCACCTCAACTATTGCTTAAAGAGTAATTGTTATACAAATTATACAAAACTTCTTGCGCATTATTATTTTTTTAAGATGAAAAACTTTTTTAATGCTTGATAACACAAAGATAAGGCTTAAATTCAGTTCAGATTTGTACATTGTTGGTCATAGTAACCACAAAGGCGTGGAACCTTGAAGTAATTATAAAGAGAAAAAAATACAATCCGGACTTTTACACTGCGAAAAGGAACGATTATGAATCTCATGCTACGCCAAGGTGCATTCGGGAATCTTACGCTACAATTAGTTATCCTATCGGGAATCTTACGCTACAATTAGTTATCCTATCGGGAATCTTACGCTACAATTAGTTATCCTATCGGGAATCTATACGCTATATGCTAAGATACGGCCTGGAATCTTGCGCTACGTTAAAACCCCTTATTATTTTGTCAGAGATTGTTTCGCGTAAGACACCACCCAAAGACCTGATGACTTTTTTTCGTTGCTAGACTTTTTTTTGTGTGAATTGAACCCTTTTCTTTAATGCTTGATAAATGTTCTTTTTCCCCGATTGCTAGTGTTGTTCTTGATTTGGGGGAATTGGCCAGATCCCATTTTACATAATTCTGGATTGGCCACTGAACCTTTAAGGTAAATTGATTAGGAATGGATCACCATTGTTTTTGTGGAATCGCTAAAAAGAGGCATCATGTTTCTCTCTTCCACCTCCCTGGTGTACCTGACAGTAACTGCAATGTAAATGTATAAGCCGTCAACATGTACAATGAGCTACCCAACCATTAATGGGGAAACTATAGAAGTCCGTTTTTCAAACCTATTTATTTTCTTTTTTTTTCTTTTCAAAAGTCCGTGGGGTGAACACGTGTTCACCAACCCTTTGATCAACCACCCCTCTGTATTAGGCGTGCCTTTTCAGTCTGATTTTGGACAATCTGCAGCTGTTCTGTGTGTACAAAAGCAAAGACCATTATCATGATTAAACAAGGTATACGCTCGACCGCTAAAACCATCCTTACGATGCTTAGTTAACTATATGGTCATAATACCGGCCTAAAAACGTCGCAGTGCCAAGGCTTTGCCATGTCCCGCAGATATGAGATGGGACAGGCCGTCTTCGCTGGTGGAACGGCATAACTTGATTTCCGCATGTATTTCAGCCAGCGCAGCACAGACTTGATCCTTACTCCTGTCGAACCAGATAAGCCACCCTGATGTGAACTGGATGTCTTCGGGATACATGTCCAAACTACCCTCAATGAAATGTGTGAACGGCCCTGCTGCATTCTTCAAGTCGAACGAATAAATTAATTTTCCTGCTGACCAAAATAATCGCTCACCTGTAAAAAGAAAAGAAGAAGGGGAAGAAGAAACAGATGGAAAAAGTGTAAGGTCCAAGTGTATCACTATTTTACTAGCAATTCTGATTTCTCGTTATTGCACTTATATAAAGCGCATATGACATTTTACAAATAATATCTATATCCGCCTCCAAACAGCATTGAAATATAAATTCACGCGGCTTTAGGCCTCGCAAAAGGTACCAAAGCACAATGCATTTCAAGGAATAAATTCTACCAAGTAGCCTCTCACTACACAGATATAGATTTCATAGAGGGCCAAGCCTTTTAATTAAAACAAAGATCACCGTCAGCAAAGACGATTCAGAAATAGCGGTTTATATATAGGTGAGAAAATGTTGGAAGCGTTACAATGGGTGATTTTAAGTATGGTGTTAAAATCTGGTGTTAGTGTTAACAGTCAAAATTTACGGCTAACTTCACGCCTTTGGACTACTAAAATTAATAGTAAGCGAGGGTTGAAGTTAGCGCTAACTTTTGACTGTTAACACTAACACCAGCCTTTAACACCATACTTAAAATCACCCAATACGTGGGAAGTATAAGCATGGACCCTACTAAAGATGGACTAATAACGGGAGTCTTGCTTTGATCACATGATCGACCGCCGCCACCTGATAGTAAGGAGTTTTTGGATGTGTCAACTAGAACGCCGTCCTAGATCACCCAGCGACAATGGACTGCTTGTGCTTACTGCATACAAAGTAGGTGAAGCATGAAGCTAACAATGGGTGAAGCGAGGTAAACGTTTTAGAGAAGACGGCAAAACCATGTATGACGCCTTCTCGATCTGACAAGTGGACGAGGGAGAAGCCAGTGGACGGGTGAGCCGTCCTTGCGCAAAGCGCGGTATGCAGCTAACACAAAGCAGTCCATTGTAGCAAGGAAGATCTAGGACGGCGTTCAAGTCCACACATTCGAAAGCTTACTATAAATGTGTATGTTGATGAACACATTCATTTGTCTGGACAATGTTGATTACGTAATTAAGAATCGTCACAGACAAACAAACTTTTGCTCTTTTCCAATTCATTTTCCAATCCTCAAGGGATGAGAAATAGCAGTTCTGTTGAAGTGTTCAAAAATAATCTTAAAAAGTATCTGTTTAATTTACTGCAATAAATCATATATGCCTACCTATTATGCTAGTAGTCTTGACTACGCAACCCCTTCGAGAACTTAACGCAAATGAGTCACAATATTGCGCGCACCCCCCGTAATCCTATTGTTCCCCTTCACCACTCACGCGCGGCAACACGCAACGGCCATCTTCCTCTTTCTTGCTCGCCCCCGACGAGTTAGGATGTCGAGTCAGGGCGCTCCTGAAATCAGGTCTTTTAGTATCTTTTCAGCGCGCTTTCTCGCTCTTTCAAGCACTTTTCTGTACTTCTTTTTCGTAATATTATAGTACTCTTGTGTTTTTATACCACTTTTGCCGATTGCAAGGGATATTTTTTATTCCTTTCCAGGCAAGTTATTTTCTTTTTCACTGCCAGCCCCACGTAGTTATTTCTGTGTGTGTTTTGCTGGTGTTTCCGTTTGACCCGATCCGTTTCGGTTCGGTGTTTGTTTATACGGTTTTTATCTAAATTGTGCGTATCCCCAAATTTATCTGCACTCTTTTAAAGTATTTTATATTTTTGTATACTTTATTGTCTGTTTTATTAGTTCGGAAGAAGAAGCTGCTAGGTCGCGGAGACCTGCTTCTTCCGAAGAGTCGTCCAGCAAGACGACTCGGCCCTCCAGAACTCTCCCGAGTACTTTCGTAGATGGGGGAGGGAGGAGGGCTGCAGGTAAGTTGCCCAGTGGTGTTTTCCTTGCAGGGTTTGCCAGCCTCGGAGCATGCGGCTTCGGGGCGGGTGGCGTTAGTTGAGTTTGGGATGTCAGCTCCGGAGCCTGTGGCTTCGGGTGGGTGGCGTCAAGCTCTAGTGGTTTGGATATTACGAATCCAATCCCCCTGTCGCTGAGACCAGAAGGGGGGACGTCTGTCTCCCGCACGGTAGCGATGACTCGCATAAATCCGCTAGGGGAGACGTGTGCCACTACAGCAGGGCAACTCACGGGCACCGCCCATGTTGGTGTGGGTTCTTCAACCCTAGCCCCCGGCCGATGCCAATGGGGGAGCGAGTACTTCCCGGGCTGTCTATATTGCCAGCTGATGGGAAGGCTCGAGCTAACAATTATGGGAGCCGCCCATGTTGGTCTGGGTTCTTAAACCCTAGCCCCCGGCCGATGCCAGTGGGGGAGCGAGTGCTACCCGGGCTGTTGCTTTGCCAGCTGATGGGAAGACTGGAGCCCACATTTATGGGCGCTCTACGGAGCAACACGTGCGGTTACCGGAGCGCGCGATTACTTCCGGTTTGACCTGAGGTCACCTGGGTGCGTGTTTACTAGTGCTCTCCTATTGTCGCCCACGGGCGGAACAATAATGAGTTCACATGCTATTAGTAGTCGGTGGGCGAATACTGGGACCTTGTCCCAGTCTGCCCTCGCACCTGGTTATTGAATAGCCCCCGGCTGACGCCGTATGGGGGAACGAGTGCTCCCCGGGCTGTTGCTTTGCCACCTGATGGGAAGACTGGAGCCCACATTTATGGGCGCTCTACGGAGCAACAGGTGCAATCACCTGAGTGCGCGACTGCTAGTGGTCTCGTATTGTCGCCCACGGGCGGGACAATAGTGAGTTCACTTGTTATTAGTAGTCGGTGGGCGAATACTGGGACCTTGTCCCAGTTTGCCCTCTCACTGGGCGCCTCGGGCGCCCGGCCCATGGCTGTAGCATCTTATTGTTCAGCCAGTATGGGTAGTTTGCGCGCGGCTTTGGGTACATACCTTCTGCGCCTGGAGGGAGGCGGGCATCCCTCTGTGGAGGGTTTGGTTCGTGTCTCCTAAGTTGTTTTGGAGGACCGCCAGAAGTCTGTCTGACCCTTCTCAATCTGAGATGCTCAGCATGATGCGGGGTTTTGCCCAATGACGGGGTTGGTCCCTCTTACCAGATACCACAACCCCTGCTTCTCTCTCTCTTCTGGGGTCTGACTTTGAGTCTAATCAGCCTTTTGTGCTTGATTCTTCATTGTCTGAGACGGGATCTCTCGCGTCTCCTGTACCCCCAGCCCTCGGGGCTCCGCTGGGTGAAGAGACCTATAGTGGTCCATGGGAGTGTCCGCCTGTTTTGGTTTTTGTTCGTGGACCTTTGTCCTGATCAATTCAAGCGGAACCAGTTTTGGATGTGGTTTCTGAAGCTTCGGTTTCTGAAGCGACATTGTTGGAGCAGGCAGAGCCTCGATCGCTCTCCCTTTGTGAGGTAGAGGCGATTGCTTTGTTCATATATCTCCCTGAATTTCAGTCAGCCCGCGCGCAGGGTTCGACTTCGCGTTAGGTAATTTGACAGCATTGAATCAGCGCTCTTTTGTTAAGCGCCCTTTTTCGATTAAGGGTAAAGCCTCTGGTTATCGATGACCTGCTGCACACTCTCTTTATTTCGCAGTGGTCACAACTTTCCAGTGCGGCTGCTTCGGTTAAGCCCGCCTCACACTGTGCGATTTCCTGCGATATCGCCTCGCATCGCAGGAAATCGCACGATATCGTGCAGTGTGAGAGGTCTTGCGACGCAACAGCTTGCGATTTTTCCAATATCGCAAGCAATCGCCTCGCATCGCAGGGTTTTGAACATGTTCAAAAATTTTGTTGCGATGCGATGCGATGCGATGCGATTTCCATCTAGTGGACAGAGGAACAACGGAGAAAGGGTAGGAGGTTCTCCTTCAAATGTGGCAGGATAGCCGGATAGGCCATCAATATTTAACATCAGCCTGCCGGCCTATCACAATCGCGTGACAAAAGACAAAATGAAGACGGAAACATGCTACGAGATTGGATGTAACCGTAAGTAATTTGATGAAATTGTGCACTATGCATTTTTTATCGCACAAATTTTTTGCATATGTAGTCCCGTACATAGGATTTAATTGGAGTGTGATTTCATCGTTTTGCGCAGTGCAGGAATGCAATGGGTCGAACTCGAAGATCTGACTTGAGTATGGCTGTCACTTTGGATGGGAATTTTACCCTGAAAAATTTAACTTTATCGTTTTGGCGAACCTCCTTTGGTCTGGGATTCTCATTGCCAAATCATACCAGAACTTGAAGTCTGATGCACACATTTGTACATTATAAATTATCTAGGCCTAAGATCATGAAGATTAACTAATTGTGGGACGCTTTGAGTTGACTTAACTGTTAGGCCATTGTTAGGCCTACTTTGTAACTCTAATTAAATCTAATTGAAATCCAAAAACGGAATCCAATTAACCTAAAACTATAATAGTAAAGTAAAACAAATTAAAGTAAAACAAAGAAAGTTACAAGGCACTAGATTTAAATTACTTAGAGATAAATAAATGTAAAAACCCCATGCATATATTGACCTCTAACTCTAGTCTAAGTTACTCTAAGTCTAACTTTTTTAGGGACTACTATTTGAAGGTCATTATTGCCCCGAAATTCAGAGTCCTTTCATCTCAATTCTAACCCACAAAGTACACTCAACAGCGGCAGAAGCAGTGACAAGAGTAACCCTACACATCCCTGTCGCGCCGTCTGGTCGGGCTATGACATGAGTTGTACTAGGCCTACTAGTAGTCTAGGTCTAGTCTACGTTGTGGGCACAAGAAGAGGAATTATGTTTTTACATAAATAATAAATAAGTAGGCATAGTGGCTCAACTATAGAATACCCTACCACATAGACGTATGTGCATAAACGACCAACACATAGGGTTAGGGGTAGGGTTGTGGTTAGGGTTTTGTTTAAACTTAAACTAAAGTTAGGATTATGGTTAGAATTACGATTTACGGTAGCTAAAAAACTTAAGTCTTTGGATTCAGCTTCATTAGAGAAGCGTTGGTCAACTAATGGACATGTGGTCAACTTTTGTGGTGGGGTATTCTATAGTTGTTCCTAAGTAGTTAAAATTGCCTCGTCTAACTCTAAGTTAGAAGAGAGAGAGTTGCAGCTGGCAGCTGGCCGAAGAAGTACGGTATGTACGGTTATTAATATTATTTGGCCCCCAGGGCGCTGGACCGACGCTTGCCTCGTTTCGGTACCTCAACTTCCCTGAGATATGGGCTCGGCAGCCATGTCCATCAGTGCTTTATACATGCGTCGTAAACAGCATACAAATTTTAGGTAGCTGCTTTTCTCAGTATTTTTTTCTCAATATATAGATGTATTAGATCTATAATATTTTTTAAAATTTCCCCTCTCTTCTACTGTAGGATTCTTTGCCATGCTGGATAAATGGATTTTATTTATATTAATTAATAGGCCGATATATATTGTGCCTCTCAGTTTTTGCACTCTACTATTCAATTCAATTCAATTCAAGTTTATTTTCATTTCATCAGAATCATACAATATTTTATAAAGTATATAACAGAATAAGATAATGAATGACTTTTAGTTGACATCACGAAATTCATTATGTAGAATTATTGTACAAGAAATCAAAAGATTGTACCCTATTGAAAATTTTCTGAAGATTTTCTGAAGAAATGGAGGGATCCACTGAAAAGCATTGCTTGTAGATTGTGGAACCCTCTGAATAATATTACCTTTAATACTAAACCTAGTAAAAAAAGACTATTATATATCTAAACTACAACTATCAGTAATTGTATGTATTAATATAAACTACTGATTAAGGATATTCACCAACAGAAACATGACGCAAGACAATTGACAATGAGATCAGAATTAACAATGAGATCAGAATATTATCCACAGCTCACCCAATACTAAGCTGAGTTGAGATGACAGGCAAATTTATTTCAGGTTTTTGCTCAAATTTATGATTAAGGATCAAAGAATTCTTCATTATGCAATTTGTAAGGACTGAAAGTGAGGTTTTGGGTATCATTTACCTTGTTCGCATAACAATAAGTGTTTAAATACTTTTATAGCTGCAATGTATTTTACTTCCCATTATTCAAACATAATCTCTTTTTCAGTTAACCCATTGCCTTCTTGAATCAGGTGGGTCCTGTATCAAGTTTTGAGCAAACTTTAGGGAATAAGAGAATTCAGCAGTCAACAGCTACATGTTAATACTTTGAAAGTTATTGTGAGATCTACTTTATATGATCATGATTATGTTGTACTATTTGTTTCAGAATATTCATATTGATAAGTTAAGAATGTATTTTAAAATGTCACTCATAAATCACAAGTAAGCTGGCTACTGATGTCAAGAATGTAAGAAAGTTTGTAACATGTTTCTGGCTTTTGTTCCCCCACTTATTTTTTTGCATAGCTCATTTTCTAATTGAAACTTATTTTACTATCTTTTCATAGGATTTTTCAAGCTGTCTCTTGGAAGCTGTTCTGCAAGCAGTATACCATCTCATGAGAAACGCAGTGCTATCAACCCTCGATCTTTCCCACAATGCACGCACTGTAATGTCAAAGAAATTGCCTTGGAAAAGTTACTGGTAAGAATTGTTTTTGAAAACAGACTTTTAAAGAAAATTATAACTTGTCATGCAGGTTCCTTTTTTTAACTTTTACCTTGTCTTGTTTCTTTTATTTTGATTGAATTTACTTGTTCAAAAGGATAGTCGTATAATTTGCAGAGAAATGACATGAACACAACAGATATCATAGGGACGACACTTTTCATTCAAATAAAATGCTTAATTTTGATTTAATCTGTCAAAACATATTTTTATAAATGAATAGATTTTCATTTTAACTGCAATTGCACAAAATTATTTTGAATGATTTGCATTCAGGCTGAGCGAAGCAAAGAAATCTCTTAATCAGTTTTTATTCTTTGTCAAACATCTATCCAGTAAAGTGTATTGAAGTACAGTATAATGCTGATAATTTGTTTGCTGTTTGATTTAAGCCGGGAAATGTAATTAACTCTTAGTTACATTTCCCTGATTTAAGCCAATGAGAATGAGTTTGATTGTAGAGTAATCAAGGGTGTTACTAAACTGATGGATTTAGTTAATGTACCCTTTGTTTCTTTTTATTATTAGCTCTTTATTACTTATCATTGTACCTCTCATGTTTTATTTATGAAGCTGTAAACATCAGATGAAATCTACCAGATGACCATCCTATAGAAGCTATAAATGCCTCACACAATATCCACCTTGCCAGAGAGTTTCTATGAACTGTCATCCCTATGAACTGTCATCCCTCAGAATTTTAGATTTGAGTGACAATGAAATCACAGGTATGTTCTCTTATTTCTCACTCATATATGTCTGAATAAATATGAAATGTGAATACATGAATAAATATGAAATGTGAATACATGAATAATAAGGATTGAAAACCAGGAATGAATTCAGCTTGTGCTGGACTTTGCTGGATTTCTGTCTTGTATGAGCAAAACAAAATTCCCTATTTATTCCCGGTAAATATGATTTTTGGAATCCAGCTGCCAGCCCTTCCCAGGTAAATTACATCCAGGGTTATAACATTATTTAGTCCAAAAGGGGGCTGCAGGAAAAAAAAATCCTCAAAAGGCCCTTTTATGTCTTTGTTTTTCTCTAAGGGTGGGGGGAGGGGGGGGGGGTTGGCCTCTTCAGTTTTCACTTCACCCCATGAATCTGCCTGCATGTATGTTTGAGTAATACTGGCATCCATTATTTTCATGATTCACATATTTGAATATTAATAAGAACAAATGAAATGACAATACATTTGATTTTTCTATCAATGAAAAATTAAATACCGTACATGAATTTCAAGCAAATGTGTTGATAAATAAGAACATCTATTTTGATCCCTCGATTTCCTTGCAGATCTGGATGCAAGCAACTCTTTGGCATGTCTGTCATTGAAGAAATCAACTTGGAGCACAATCCCATACCTGGTGATACCTACTCAGAACTGTTACAACATCAAACCGTTAATATCTGAGCCGTCTCCTTCAGATCATATGGATTGAAGGTGGTATTTTCTTTGGTCAATCCCCCCCCCCCCCCCCCCCCCCCATCACCCCCACACTTGGAAATTATGTTGTCTGCAAACACAGACCCTAATTTGACACTTAATCAGAAATTCATTGTCTTGAGAGAAGCCTAATTCAGCTACCTTCTGGTCATGTCAGGAGCAGCTATAGTACATGACATATGGTAGTCTTACTGTGCAGACACTCTTTTACAACTGACCAGGGTTTCTGCATGCAAACTATCAGTATAGGGGCATTCACAAACAGGGCAATGTTGATTTTCGAAAATCGGTACTAGTTTTTGAGACATTATTCAAAGCTTTTTATGTATGTGGACATGAAATCTCTGAAAATAGTGAGATTCTAGTTATTCAAATTGTCATTACTAACTTTACAGTTAAATTACTTTGCAGGCACAAAACTTTGTCAATTAGCATAATTCAATATCCAGATATGACCCCTCATAGTTCATAAGGCTTTCCTATACTAAAGGTTTTCTTGACACAGACAGTGACATAGCCAGCATATGGTGAAAGCCTATACCCCTTGGCTCAAACTATTTGGAGACGATTCCACTGTCCTGATCAACAGCCTCCAAACCAACTTTGACGTACCCTGGTTTAAAACTGAATCCTGTCTTTCAGATGGCATTTTTATTTCCCCCAAAGTAAATAATCATGTCTGAACAGTCTGATTAATATGTGTCTGTAAAAACCCACTTGTAAACATTGGTGCAATCATAGCTAACAGAAGCAGTGGCAGATTTAGGGGGGGGGGGGCACATCCGGCCCGTACCCCCACCCTTTTTGGAAGAAAAATGTGCATTGTGCCTCCCTTTTTAGAACGGAAACCTTTCTATTATATGATAATTGTATTGTTTGTTATACAGTATACTATATATTGATGATTTAAGCAAAATTTGCATTTGAAAAATGTAGTTACTTGAAAATTGGGAGATGAAACGTTTTTATTTTCAACAAATCATGTGAACTACTGAGAATCCATGAAATAAATGTACAATCAGGAACAACATCTAATAGCACAACTCTCTGTCTCAGCTAGTTGTGATTCAAATGGAAAAAAACAACACCACCAAATCCATGCATGAGCAGGGGAAAACAAAATTGCCTCATCAAAATGATTGTCTTTCAATTACATGTATTTTTCTTTTGTTGGGGGGGGGTAAACTATGGTTTCATTACATGTTACAGGTTTTTAATAATTACTGAATTTCTTTTCTGTTTGTATTGCTGAAAGAAGAAAAAAATATTCTAGTGTGCTTGCACTTCCTTCATACAATCTTGTATTATATGACTGGAAGGCATTCTATGCAATGCATTTTGTTTAGCCTCTGCTATAAAAAGAAAGTGCGAATTGTAATTCTTTAGTTATCAGACAAGTATAATAATGATTAACAATTATTAACAATCTTGTGAAATGAAATTTAAATTTGGGTTTATTGGAATACAAAATTTGTATTTCATATTTAATAACAGGTTAACTATTATGTATGTATAAACTGTACTTCAAAAAAACATGTTTATAGATTTGATAAATAATTGTCGATTTTTTTTCTTCATTCATAACCAGAATATTTATATAAATAAGGATTCACAACTTCAACAAACTGAATATTTGTATACAACTTGTTAAATGGCATCAATTTCCAATTTGGTTTCTAGCAGAAAGAAAAAACACAAAACCCACTCAGTATTATTCACCCGCTTGTACCTTATTTGGGTTATTTAGAGTTTCGCTCTAATAGAAGACCTCAAAAAAGTGCTTTCCAAATGTCAACATAAGATATGATTGCTTATATCATGTTTGTGCAGAAATATAATTTGATATTTTCGAATCATTGATAATGAAAAAGGCGAGAATGAAAAAAGTGAGAGGGGGAAAAGGATACAGAAACATATGAAGGAATTTTATTTAATACTGGATCTACGATTATATATGGTGTGTTCTCATAAAAGTGAATATACATGTTATGTAAATTTTGATCAAGAAATGATATTATATTTGTATAGCTAATTTGTGTTAAGATACTATTTAAGATCATGATGTGCATAAAACAAGTAAAAAATGGTTGACAATGACAAATATTGAAATGCTCCCCCAGGCCAGATAGACAATTATGTTACTATACATATACATGTAATTTGTATACTATATTATTGTATATAATATTTGTTATAATATTGGTATTGTTTTTTGAGGTATTGATTTGCTATTAAGCAGATATTCCAATAAATGTAATGCACATGGTTTGTTTGTTAAAATGTATACATACACAGAGGTGGGGTTGTGTTTTCATTTCAGGAAAATGGACCTTGTGTGTTTACTGGAACTATGCTTGACTCACTGTAAGCACATTCTCTCTCTCTCTCTCTCCCTTCCCTCTTTCTTTTTGTCTTTTCTTTTCTTTTATCAAAATCATTTCATTTGTATTTCCCATAAAATAGAGTAACTTTTCTTTAACATGCAGCTTTCATCTTGCTATTGTAAGGGATATTCAGCACGTCTCCAATAAAGATGCATGATACCTATGTCACTAACAGCTCGGTGTTTCACTCAGTCCTATGTGAATATTGTTTACTGAGAGGGGATGTGAGAGAGTTCCAGAGAGAGTGAGAGAGGGGGAGGGGGTGGAAATAATTATAGTTCTAATAGTCATTGAGAAATATTAAGAGAGCAATAGCGGGGGACAGGAGAGAGAAAGTGATGTGGAGATTCGAGAAAAGATAAGAGAAGCAAAGAAAGAATGATATAGATAGAGAACGGGGGAGGGGCAAAGATCAGGGCACATCCAAACTTTTAAAGGGGCGGGGCACACACAGAAAATACCTGACAATCAAACAGAAGAAAAAATAAAACGATGAATGCTCGGAAACCATTACCCTATTAAACCCATACTAATAATGAAATAACGCCCAGAGCAATTGTCACAGAAGCAAATGCCGGATCACCGCTTAATTAAAACAATGAACTGATTCTATTATAATTCATATTATTGGCGGATCGGGGCGGGGGCACTTCCTGCCCGTGCCCCCCCCCCCCCTTTGGAAGCAAAGTATGCATTTTGACCATAGACGATCCGCCATTTTCTTATTGAGCGAATTTTGAAGGTTTGGCGAAAATTTGTCGCCCCCCCCCCCCCCCCCCCTCCTTCCACTGAGCAACTTTTCGAGAAGCTGGCGAGAACCAAAAAAATAGGGTCTACTTTTTGACAAACTTTCTTTTTACTCAATCCTGGATCCGCCCCTGATTCATATTATCAATATTTCATTCTGCCAATAAAAAACCAACAAATCGGTGAATCCAAAATAAACAGAGTTCAAGAGAAGTCAAATGGATGTCGGGGAAAAATAACTCGATTAACTAAATAACTATAACCCGAAGTTCATCTTTTCTTTTCCAATCCATCTAACTTTACGTAGAATAAAAATGTATCTCTCCCCTAAATGTTGGTTACCTCATTTATAATTATAAGTCTCTATAATAATTTCAATTACTACATAGGCTACACATTCGTTACACATGCGTTTCATGTCATTTTTATTTAAAAAACATAATTACCTTTCAAGTTTAAGGAATTTTGTTTACGTGTGTCAGTTAATACAAATCGCGTTTTTTAAAGTACGCATGCGCGAAATGCTAAAATCGCACAGTGTGAGACATGAATCGCAGATCCTGTGGTAGCCTGCGATGGCCTGCGATATCGCTTTGCATCGCATCGCATCGCATCGCAAGTGATCGCTTGAAAAATCGCACAGTGTGAGGCGGGCTTTACGTACCGTCGCAGGCTCTTTGCTCTCTCTGCCCTTGGGGTTAAGGAGTCTGTCATCGCGCCACTTCTCTGGGATGTTCCGTCTCGGGGTCCGTCGCTCTTTGGCGGTCAATTCGCTACAGTTTTTCAGAGAGAGTTTGATGCGCGGAAGCAGGTCATTGAGATGACTAAGCAGTTCCGCGCTCCCTTTAAACCGACGCGGGCCTCGGTCCGTCGGAGGCCTGTTGTTTCCACTTCAGGGCAACCCAGTCGTGTTTCGGGGGGCCCGCCTGCTGAGTTTCAGCCAGCTGAGGTACTCGTGGCTCTCTACGTGGCGGGGCGACGGCTTCGCACAAGACTAAGCCTAGGCTTTGATGGCTTTTCTCCCCGCTTGGGAGGCCATCTCCGGGGACGCATTTGTGTTTTCCGTCGTGCGGGACGGATTCTTCATAGATCTATCCGTCTTGCTCCCAGGAGGGGCTGTAACATCTCGTTCACCTCCCATGTCTGCCCTGGCTCGCTCTCATGCCTCAACGAAGATCAAACCTCTGTTGAAAAGAGGGCGATAGAAAGGGTAAGAGACCGGCCGTCTCTTTCCCTTTCTCCGATCTTTGTTTTTCCCAAGCGCTTGGGAAGACTTCGTTTGATACTGAATTTGAAAAGAATAAACAAATTCATTCCTTCAGTGCTTTTTCGAATGGAGACCTTCGCCTCTATTCTCCCGTTGATCAAGAGGAAGGACTACGCGATCTTGATAGATCTCAAGGATGCGTATTTCCTTTTTCCCATC
Organism: Heliocidaris erythrogramma; assembly: GCA_025617745.1. NCBI lineage: Eukaryota > Metazoa > Echinodermata > Echinoidea > Camarodonta > Echinometridae > Heliocidaris > Heliocidaris erythrogramma. Next base: position 19,052,173 of record CM046864.1, on the reverse strand, counting down.
CATCGCGCTTCGCGCGATCTTCTGGGATTTTTCCTTCCTCTCATAGACTTTCGCTTTTGCGCTCTTCCATTTGGGCTGCGCCCAGCCCCTTGGGTTTTTACTCAGGTTGTAGCCGTTCTAACAGCCTCGCTGAGGCGCCGCTGCCTTCGGCTATTTTGCTACCTGGACCACTGGCTCCTCCTAGCGGAGTCGCACAATCGTTGGACGAGGCTTGGACGAGGCTTGTTTGCTCGTCAATTTTACTCAAGACTTGGGTTTCCTAATAATTGGGAAAAGTCAGAGTTAGTTCCTACTCGCAGCCCGGTTTTTCTGGGGGCTGTGTCGGACATTCGGAATCAGTTGGCTCGGCCCAGTCGAGACAGGATGCTCAATGTTGTCTCTGCGGCTCGCAAGCTCATTCTGGCCAGCAGGGCCAGATAGTGGCTTCAGTTTTTCGGATATCTAGCCAGTCTAGTCGATGTTCTAGAGGATTGCCGGCTCCTTATGAGTTCTTTTTAGAGGCATCTCCTCAGGTTTTACAAACCATGCAAGGATTCTCTTTTGGTCTGGATTACAGTACCAGTAGGAATCAAGTCTCTTTTCTCCCGTTGGATAAAGGAGGAATTTCGCGCGCGAGGCATGTCCTTCCGTACCCACCTTCGATCTCGGTTTTCGACGGACGCTTCTCGGTTGGGGTGGGGCGGACATTGCAATGGCAGCACGGTCGCGGGGGATTGGTCTCCTCTCGGGACGCTTCCCCATATCAATGTCCTGGAGTTTATGGCAGTTCTTTAAACCCTGCTCCTTTTCAGAAGTCGACTTCTCAGTCGTTCAGTTCTGATCCTCACGGACAATGTCACTGTGGCGGCTTATACCAATCGGCAGGGAGGCACTCGTTCTGCTACCCTGAATGCCCTAGCAGCACAGCTGTGGAGGTGGTGTCGTCGCATGGCGATCACACCTGTGGCCTCTTTCATCCCCGGTCAGGTAAACCTCATTGCGGATTTTTTGTCCCGGGGCAGGTGTCTTCCATCAGAATGGATGCTCCACCCAGAGGTCTTTTGCCGCATTCGCAGTTGCCTGGGTCCTCTGGAAGTGGATCTTTTTGCGTCGGTCCACCAACTTCCGAATTATTGCTCCCGTGCTCGCGATCAGGGAGCTTGGGCTCTGGATGCTTTCTCTGGGAGAATCTTCGAGGGTTCGCCTTCCCTCCCTTCCAGCTGATTCCGCGAGTCTTGCGGAAGATCAGGGAGCTCGGGTTCTTGTGATAGCCCTTTTTGGCCCAGGAGGAGTTGGCTTCCGAAGCTAATGAGCCTTCTGGCGGCTCAACCGTTCCTTCTTCCGTTAAGAGAGGATCTAGTGTTGCAGCCCCTTTCGGGGATTCTTCACCACAGTCCGGAGTCCCTTCATTTGACTGCTTGGCCCCTGTCGGGGAATCTGCAAGACAGTCGGGTCTCTCTCATAGAGCCGCGGGCTTTTTAATCTTCAGTCGTAGAGTTTATACTAGGGAAATTTATATATCCCGTCTTTCGGTCTTTTTCCTTTAGTGTAAAGAGCGAAATCAAACCCTGTCTAAGGCTCCTATTGGTTCAATTGCGGATTTTCTAATCTCGCTATTTGACAAAGGGAGATCCATCTCTACTATCCGAGGCTACCGATCGGCGATCGGGGCCATTCATTCGGGGTTCTCAGATGGTTCGGGGATTTCTAATTTCCCGCTGTTGAGTGGTTTGTTTCGGTCGTTCTTTCTGAAACGTCCTCCTCGTTCTAAGTTAGTCCCGTCTTGGAGTCTGCCTAAGGTCTTAGAAGCACTGGCAAAACCTCCTTTTGAGCCGTTAGGTGAAGCTTCGCTTCACCATCTTACGGCTAAGACGCTCTTCTGGGTAGCCATTGCCTCTGGGCAGAGGCGCAGTACCCTTCATGCCCTCTGTCTTACTCCTGGTCATGTTTGCTGGGAGAGAAAAGGTATTAGATTGATTCCTAAGGCTTCTTTCATTGCCAAGAATCAAACGGCTTCCTCTGGCCCTGTTGAGATTTTTCTTTGTTCGCTTTCTGATTTTTCGTCAGTGCGCGAGGACAAGGTTTGGTGTCCTGTTAGAGCTCTCAAATAGTATTTTGATAGGACTAAGTCTTATCGTAAGGAGGATCAGTTGTTCCTGATCACTCGAGAGCCTTTTTCTCCTGCTTCTCTTGATTCCATTTCTAGATGGATTGTCGAGGCTATTAGGGCTGCTGGCACAGAGGCTCTTTTGTCTGACAGTAAGCCTCATGCTCATGACACTCTTAGTGTCAGCATTTCTTGGGCTCTGTTTCAAGGTGTGGCGCTTGATATTTTTGAAGGCTGCTTATTGGCGTTCGTCCAATTCCTTCATTTCTTGCTACCTTAGTAATTCTTTGTAATCCTGTACCCTTCTGCTCTTGAAACATGCCTCCCGGTCTTTGAGTTGGCGCTGGTCTAGCATAATAGGTAGGTATATATGATTTATTGCAGTAAATTTGTAAAATCAGCACTGATTTTCTTATTTACTATATAAATCTATATGCCTACCTATGACCCTCCCTCCTTCCCCTCACCTTGCAAGCAACATGTTTCTACTTGGGGTTGCTCGCAAAAGAGGAAGATGGCCGTTGCGTGTTGCCGCGCGTGAGTGGCGAAGGGGAACAATAGGAGTACGGGGTGCGCACAATATTGTGACTCATTTGTGTTAAGTTCTCGAATGGGGTTGCGTAGTCAAGACTACTAGCATAATAGGTAGGTATATAGATTTATATAGTAAATAAGAAAATCAGTGCTGATTTTTACAAATTTGGCCTATAATTGATTACCATTACCTTTCATGTCCGTACCTCTCCTATTGCACTTTTGCTTATTTGTGATGTATTTGATCTTTTGCACAAGTTGCGCCTTGAGCATTTGATCACTAAGAGGATTCGGCGCCTTATAAATCTGATATATTATTAATATAATAGGAATGATCTGTGCGACAGCCAACCAAATGTGCGGTTAGGTAAAACCTAAACACTAACCCTAACCCTAAGCCTAAACTCTAAACTCTAAAGCCTAACCCCAACCATAACCCTAACTGGGCATAACCCTAACAGTGGAAGTTATGAACTGATTCAGCGGACCCAGGTTTGAGACTGAGTCACGTCTTTCGGATGATGATGTGAAAGATCATATCTAATTGATACACGTCTGTAAAAACCTAATTACACACACAAACACAACCCTATATATTGTTTTCAATTTGGGTGACTGTCGCAAAAGGAAGTTTAACCTAGTATATGCTTCCATGATGGGTAAAAAGTAGAAATAGATTAAATTTAAATAAAGAAAATCCCCCTCCCCCCATTTTTGTTTACATTTTACATGTTCGATGAGACAAGGTGAAGGGGAGGAACATCAACCCCCCACAAAAACAAAAACAATTGAAGCACAGAAAAATTAAGTTCACTAATAAACAACTGTTGGAACTTCAATTTAAGTAATGGAATACTTACATAAATCCAACCTCCAAAGGAGCCGAATTTTCACAAATAAAAAGCAGAAAAGTTTACGTGCACCTGAATCGATCCGAATCGATCGCGACCCCCGGGGGATGTCTCATTGAGACGTGTGCATCATCCGCATAAATCACTTGTTGAATTAAAAAGCAGATTGCAGCAGGGGAAGGCTTTGATACCTGAAACAGAGAAAACCGTCTATCCCTGAGTTATATACCATTAACGGCGATTTATATCTTGCTTGGTATTTTACTAATTTTACTAATTTTCTTTTTTGAGGATAACATCATCATCATATACCTTTATTTAGCCAAAGAGGAACCGTAAAAAATTGACCTAATTTGGAACACATTACCAAACTATATCACCCCCCTCCCCCCTTCCGCGGATCTTCTTCTTATCATCTCTGAATGTGATACCCTAAACGCGCGTAACCCGGGTTAGGCGCTTATTGCTGAAAAGGGTACCCTTTTATTCGTTTTCTTGTAGGTGGATGATGCCTGATGTACCGGCTTCAATGAGAAATGCCCCACCCCCGTTACCATGAAGCTATAAAATAATGATCTTACTTAGCACATGCAGTACATGTAGAAGTACACGTCGTGTGCTGTGCGTTGATGTGCCGTATAAATTGAAGCCATATGTACTGCATGTACCGTTGGCGCAGTAGACATTGAACGTGTATACACACCGCAGCATGCGGAGCTATGCCATTGCAGATATGGCCTTGGAGTATAGGCGTCACGTTGTTCTTTGGCAATACACCAATTGAGGTTTCTCCCCTTCACATGTAAAGGGTGTGGGTTTGGGAATTACGGAAGGTAATTTTTGCGCGTACGGCAGTGCGCTGTTCCATCGACAGAAATATTACTCCCTCCGGAAATTCAATTAATTTATGAAATATGGACGGCACGTCAGCCCTTAAAAATTGCCTCCCAACTCTCATTCCCCGCCCGTGACTACCAAAAGGTGGGGACCGAAAGGTCCAGGGGAAGACGCCTATTCGAATAAAAAAATAAGCCCCAAATCTTTAGCGTAATATATACATAGATAGATAAATATACCCAGCACAAAAAGTAAGGAAACTCGTCTTTGATCGATTATATTTCCTTAATGAGGACAATAAAGGTCGTATTAAAGTCAAGCAATAAGATACTCACAAGCGTAGTCAGGATTTTTCAATAGGGGGGGAGGGGGCAGACGCGAAGGATCCAACCGCATAGCCAGAATTTCATTTTAGGGGGCAGTTGTGGGGCACGCGAAGAGTGCGAAATTGGTGATGAGCACGCAAAGCGTGCTCTCCAGGGTGGGTGCAGGGAGGGGGAGTTTTCCCCCTCCCGTGCGAATTGCTGGAGCTTTCATGTTTTACAGCAAATTTGAGAGAACGGCTCGTAATACTTTTGTTTTTAAGGCAGAAAGTTAGTCTGACGCCCTGGCTGCTTTTCAGTTATTTGGACGCAAGATTGCACTGTATAATGTAACAGGGGTTGGTGGCGGGAGGGAGGGGGAATTTCCCCCTTCCCGCGCGAAGCGCGAAAGCTCTGACGTTTTAGCAAATTTGAGAGAAAGATAACGGCTTGTAGTAAATAATTTTTTAGGCGGAAAGTTACAGTTCGACTCACCAAATGTTTATTAATTACTTGGACACAATATTGCACTGTATGTAACAGGGGTGGGTGCAGGGAAGGGAGTTTTCCCCTTTCCGCGGAAGCGCGAAAGCTCTGACGTTTTAGCAAATTTTAGAGAAAGATAAACGGCTCGTAGCAAACAATTTTTTAGGCGGAAAGTTATAGTTCGACGCCCTGGCTGCTTATCAGTTATTTTGGACGCAATACTGCATTGTGTGTAACAGGGGTGGGTGCAGGGAGGGGGACTTTCCCCTTTCCAGCGCGAAGAGCGAAAGCTCTGACGTTTTAGCAAATTTGAGAGCGAATAATTTTTTCAGTCGGAAAGTTATAGTTCGACGCCAGGACTGCTTTTCAATTATTTGGACGCAACATTTCACATGCGAGGGTGCGAAGCTAGTGGCGTATCTAGGGATTATGACGCCCGGGGCAAACAATGAAGTTAGACGCCCCCACATCCCCAAACTTATCTCCGTTATTGTAGAAGCGAGGGAGGAAAGCGACCGAGCGGCAATTTTTAACCCTAAAAAATTTTGCATTTTATCACCGCAGTAGAAAGGCTCGATTTTTATACATTGTTAAACGGTTTTCTATTCACTCACTTCTACAATCTGGAGCAGAACGAAAACCCTATAGGCTTGAGAAAGAGTCGAGAAATTCAGCAAGGCGACCTGAAGTTGAGATTTCTTTCAAAAGTTGAACCTTTGCAAATGCTACTTTATACACTTTATCCTATCCTCCTCCTACATCAGGGAATTTTTCAAAAATCTTTCTATAAAACTTGCATTTTAGAGCATCCCAAAATGGTTTTTAATGAAAAGAAGGAGTGCACGGATCTACGCCAATGGACGGAATATTTTGGCATTGAATAATCGTATTTCTTATTCCTTTACTTCTAATCATTAAAGAATGTGATGGTATATCAAGATCAAACATCATGAGTTTGGATAATTATTAGTTTTAAAGGGATACTCAACCGCAGATTGTGGACGTTTTAAGGCCGCGAGAGGGCACTGTGATCGTTACCCGATCATGCCGTTGCCCCGCGGGGCGCATACTTCGGACAGACTGTTCGCTGCGCAACATGCACCCTCCGCCTCAGCTCGAGCTCTCGTGCGAGATTCGGTCGGTTTCGTGCAGTCCGATATATAATCCCAGTAGTCCGACGGACGCGTTCGACGCAAAGATTTTGTGTACGAGTGAATGGGGCTTACGCAATCCTGACTTTCCCCTCGGCTGCCTGGTGGCGTATCCCTTTAAGTTAAGGTATCATAATTCTTACCTTTTCAACACCCATGGTAAAGGGGTGGGTGCAGGAAGAGGAGAGTTTATTATCCGCCTTCGCGCGCGAAGTGCGAAAACTTTGCAAATTCTGAGAGCCAGATAACGGCTTGTAGCGCCTTTTTAGGCCCTTTTCTCTGTGGCTGAATGGGGGGGGGGGGGGGGGGGGGTCATAGCCCCCGGTGCCCACGGTGCCCCCTGTCTACGCCAGTGAACATACTTGATATGATTTGCTGAATGGGGCGTGTCCAGGGGGCGTAAATGAGGGGGAGTGTCAAAAAGGAAATGTTGCAAAATGAGCAGTATTTTGGCTTTGAGTATACTTGATGATGTTCGTACAAATTGTTTGGTTTGAAGATTTGAATTCATAATCATTCGCCAGGTAAGCCCCCACTTCTCTTTCTATCTTTCCTTATGTTATTCTTTGTTTTCATTCTATCTTCTTCTCTTTCTATCTTTCTTATTTTATCTTATGTTATTATTTGTTTTTATCATTCCTTATGTTATTCTTTTTTTTTATCTTTCCTTATGTTATTCTTTGTTTTATCCTTCTATCTTTTTTTGGTGATTTTTTTTTTTTTTTGTGGGGGGGGGGGTTATGAAATAACGACTGCGTCGAGCTTTGCAGTTACATCGTCCTTGAGAGAAGTCATTGTAGTTTCGCCTCCTCGACCACTGCGTAGAGTGATCATTCTGGAACGAGGTTTGCTTAAGCTGATAACACAACGGGGACACTTTTCCTATTGTTAAAAATTCCTTGCTGTATTTCATTAATTAGGTTAAGTACAGACCACCTTATGTTTTTGTACAATTTTTTCTTTATGTATTTCTACCCACTTTCTTGTACGCACAATATCTTCAAAAAGCCTTATTGAAATGTAAATTTAGTACAATGGTAGATATGGTTATTGTCTCGGTACAGAAACTTTTTCAGCATAGTCAATACATCGTGACGTCATCCAGACGCCATTTTGTGAAAATCAACTCATGGTCATATCTTCATAACGGAAAGTCATTTCTCATTCATATTTGGCATAATTAAAGCTAATACCAAACCGGTCAATTTTAGAAACTTAGACGCTCGCGTACGCGTACGTTTGCGCGTCAGTGCGCGCACATCAATGAAAAATGCCAGCCCGATAACTCCTAAAAACTCACAATAACTCCAAAACGAAACCGTTAATTTTTATCATTTTCGACATAGACATGAAACCTGACAAGAAGAGTTGACGGTAACAATTTCAAGTTCATGATATCATTATGACTTTATCCAGGCTTCATGATTTTTGGTGAAAAATGCGATTTCGGACCTCCAACAGGACCTCTAACTTCAGTTTGCGGGGTGCTAGAGACTTGAAAGTTGACTCAGATGATAGAGCAGAAAATTCTACACAAAAAAGAACTGGCCCTCCAAATCGTGAAATGATCGTTTGCAGGGCGAAAATGGCTTTCAATGTTAAAATTGCGAATTTTCCCATAGAACACACGTTATAGATGTTATTAGGTTGGCTGTACAGATCAACTTTTGTACGATTTTTTTCTTTATTAATTTCTACCAATAGACAAATTAAACAGTACAGACGACATGACAAGGTAGCACCCGCGAATTTGCCTCATTTGCATATAAGCTAAGCGTATTTAAGCGTATTTAGGCTCCGCCCCCCCCCCCCCCCCCCCAGAGACATTTCATATCTCCCGAGGCCCCATTAACATAAAAATCAGATTTCACTTCAAGCATTATTTATTTTTGCTTTTGCGCATCCTGACAATATTCAGCTCTGATTGGACCTTACCTCATGAATGTTACAATTGTCCTAAAGATTTAATCGACAATAAATATGACCTTTTTCGTCACTTCCGATGTGTGTAAAGTCAATGTAATGACGTCACCCGCACGAAGTGTGAATTTCTTGTGAAAAGTTTGCCGGTGAGTACAACTATTATTACGCTTAAATTTCATAAGTAGAATAACATTCATATGAATTACTACCAATGTGAGAGATCTCCTGGAATTTCTGAACATTTTGAAAGTAGTTGAAAGTACTGTATGTTATAAAAATGTGGGCAATTTGTTGTCAAACTTTCATTACATTTTCTAGCGTTCTGAGCTTATTTTTAGCTTGATTGCCATTACAAACCCTGGTACTCTTGACAGCTTACCCGGAGTTTCGGTCGGGACCGTGTCATCAAACTAGATATAGCGAGGCCCTAGACTATTAACCCGTTGAAGACGGTAAAGCCCAGTGCGATTCCCCCGCTGGGAACGGTAAAAATCCTGACAAGCTCAACGAAGCGTAGTTGTCAAGGAGGGGGTGTGGTCTACTGCGTTCATAGCCAATCAGCGCCTTGATCGCTTTTGCCGCTGGCTTACTGAATATTCATAGTGTTCGGTGCACGAAACTGCGCGATACCTCATGCATTATTCATTTCTTTGTTTCCTTATTGGCTAGTGCCGACGGAAGTAATGAATAATTTATGAGGTTCCGGTGTCAACACGAATGTTTTTTGCGCCGGTTGTATTTTACCCCCCCCCCCCCCCCTCTCTCTCTCTCTCTTTAGACAGAGGGATACGTGGTTGGTGAAATTATACGACATATCATTTCCACCCCATTTTGTTTCCTCCATCTCCATGAAATTCATCTGTTTCATCCTAATTTTCTGCCTGTATTCTTTTTCCGAGAGTAAATACTTTTACTTCCATTCCTTTTTTTATTTATTGATTGTATTTCTTGTCTTCCCCATCCCCCTTCCCTTTGACCCCTATTTTGTTTTTGTTTTTTATCAATTCTGAATTCTCGTTGTAGCTTCCTATATCTCACTTATTCACATGATTCATGTCTGCTTTTTTTTTCGTAAATTTTATTTTGTTCTTTTTTCGTCGTTTGTCCTTGGGCTATTCTTTTATTTTCCCACATTTTTCTTCATTTATCATAATTATAGTTATTCCTTTATCTTATCCTTCCGTTTTATCTCTCTTGATTTGTTTCCTTCTTTCTTCGTCTACCACATTCTATCAGGGCCAGCCGAACGTTTTTGAGATTGGTGGGGCCCAAATATGGGAACCATGCAGGGAATGTTACTATTGTGCTACAACAATGGGAGCAGTCACCGCCGTCGTCGACATTCCCGACAAAAATTTTGTTGACAACCCCAAAAAAGTCCAATATCGTCGCCGTTGTCGACATTCCCGGCAAGTCCAAAAAAACAACACAAAAAAAATGGTTCAAAGGACATCGCCGATAGTCGATGTCGTCATCACACACATGGGGGGTGGGTCCAAATTTTTGTAACACATTTTATATGTCCGATGCAAAAATATTTGGGGCCCCCCGGTTCCGCCGGCCATACATATTATCCTCACAATTCTGTTTTTTTAATGTATTATTCATTTATTTTCATAAGACATTATTGCGACAATAACTCATAAACGTGTTTGCATATCATATTTTCTATTTATTGCTTTATATGTATTTAAATAATTCGTCTTCTGCTGATTCAAGCTGATTTAACAATGAATGAATAAAGTCATTTACTTTCATTCTTATTTTCCAGTCTTATCCTTCATATTTCCTTTCAATCAATATTTCATTAGTAGTCATTATTATACCATCATGATGGGTTGCTCTTATAGGAATTTATTATTTTAGCGAGACTATACGCTTCTCCGAATCATTCTGTATTTTCCCATTTTGTCGCCTTTTCAAGTTATTCAATTTTGTTGATGTATATGTAAAATGATGATTATATTATAAGAAATTAATATTGATAACTTTAGCAGCTTCGTAGTAAGAAAAGGACTACCATTTTCACAGTGCTAATGTGTTGTTTTTTTTTTGCAAAAAACAAAAAATAAAAACAAAACAAAACAATTTTTCTCTTATTATAATCATCTTTACGGAATCGTTTCGTGTGGATTCTGTGTTATCTATTCTCGCGTTTTGGGTTTTTTTTTTGCCGCAGATTATAAGCTCTCATGAAGTGGTCGGAAGACTAATGAATTCACAGAGTTTAAACCTTACAAATCGGTTCGACTTTCGCTAACTTCTAAAGTCTAAATAGGGGAAATGTTCAATAATAATTCCTCTGTTATAAGTGGTACTCTGGTACAAGGTTAAATACACATATATATTCGGTATTATTCTTTTCTACAGCAACCAACTTTAATCCGCCTTTATGTTGGATCCTCTCGCCCCCTGGATTGGAGCTCCATTGACAAAATGGGGGATTGTCTGGCGTGGCCTTGGGAACCTTCGTTCGTATTTCCTTTGTTCTCATCTGCGATGAAAAGACAGGAAATCCATTCATGCTTTTGAAACCGTTAGAACCCAAGCTGGACTCGGTTTATTGTTTGTCTCACGATGTGCAAACGTAAACGTTGGAAGTCTGACGTTTCGGCTGCTATATACTGCTAGCCTTAGTCATAGACAATGAGCCGAGATCACGCTGAACGGGTCTTAAATAGCGGCGGGAGCCGCCGGAGCGCCCGGATGTACGCTCGGATCACTCGCGCTGTGATTGGTCGCTGCCGTTGACCAATCACCGGGCGCGGCATTGTTCCCTGCCGTGTCGGCGCTGTGATTGGTCGCTGCCGTTGACCAATCACCGGGCGCGGCGTTGTTCCCTGCCGTGTCGGCGGGGGGCGCGCTATCCTTGGCCGGTTCTAACCGGTTAGCTGCGTGGCGCTGAATAGCAGATAACCATTCGTTAGGGATGTCAATGCCGTTATCCCTGTTAATGTTATTCGAGTGCAATCGGATCTGAATAGCTTCTTTCACCCGGCGCGTGTACCAGTGCTTGTCCTGCGCAACGCAACTGATATTATCCAAGCCGGGATAGTGCTCGGCAGTCCAAGCATGCTCAGCAACAGCCGAGCTATCAGTGCGTCCGAGGCGAACATCCCGGCTATGTTCGTGCATGCGCTCCCCGACGGGTCTACCAGTCTCGCCAATATAAACCTTGTCACAGGTCGAACATGGGATCATCGCGCCTATCAGGGAGGACAGGGTCCTTCGGGTGGACCAGCTGGCTGCGAATAGTTGTGTCGGACTTAAACACAACGCGAATATCATGCTTTTCCAAGCGCCGGCGGAGTAGGTGCGCAATGTTATCAACATACGGGAGAACAATGGTGGACTTGAAAGGGCTAGGTTCCTCGGGAGTTGTGTGCTTCTTCCGGGAGGCGCGATTCACAAATGACTCGGGATAGCCATTGGCAGTGCTTCTCTATCGCTGTGCATTGGGGTTTGGACACGATTCGTGAGGCTCTTTCGTAGAGACACTTCACTACCCCGCGCTTGACGGCCTTCAGTGTCGCGGTGCACCATGGTATCAAGAAAGGCGATGCGCTCGTCCCTTTCTGTATCCATAGTAAAACGGATAGAGGGCTGCTGCGCGTTCATGTGCTCGAGTAGATCATTGGCGGATGATCTGGAGGTGATGATGAAAGTATCATCAACGTAGCGCTTCCACACCCTCGGGGCGCAATCGGGTGGGCAGATCTCCAGAGCGCGTTCCTCAAATGACTCCATGTAGAGATTAGCAATGACAGCGGAAACCGGACTGCCCATTGCCGCTCCCTCCTGCTGCTCATAGAAATCACCGTTATACATGAAGTAAGTCGAATGCAGCACAAACTTCAGCAGGTCAACTATCTTCGCCGGTGATAGTTGAGTGCGTTCGGACAAAGATGCATCAGAGCTGAGTTTGAGAAGGGCGGCGTCACATGCGACATTGATGGGTACGTTTGTGAATAACGATACCACATCGAATGAGACCATAACTTCGTGGTCAAGTATGGTCTCGCTGCGCAGGAAATCAACGAAGGATGCGGAGTTGCGGACGGCGTGCTCGGATAAACCGACTAGAGGCGCGAGAATATCGGCGAGGAACTTCAAAGTGTTATACGCAAAAGAGCCAACGTATGATACAATAGGGCGCAACGGGATGGTAGTAAGCTTGCGGCAGAGGCGCTCGGTTGGATCCTTCTTAATAGGGCGATACAGACCGAAGTCAATTAAATCGGACATCTTAGCGCGGTAGTCATCGGTTTCCAGAACAACACTGGCGCGACCTTTGTCAGCGGGCAAAATCATAATCGAGTCATCATCCTTGAGTGATTTCAAGGCCTTGCGCATATCGGGCGTGATGTTGGGCTTTGGCGGCTCGGCAGTGGCGAGGATCGCGCCAATTTCCCTGCGCACTAAGTTAACTGTCTCGGCGCTACACTTACGGATGGAGGATTCAACCTTTGCGATAATCTCAGTAGCAGGCACGCGGGCCGGGGCAACGGCAAAGTTAAGCCCCTTGCTGAGGAGCGCGTTCTCGTCTGGAGACAGTTTGCGTTTGGATAGATTAACCACCCATGATTCGGAAACCGAACGTGCGGGAGCAGCGTCGGAAGATTAGCTAAGTTTGCGGTATTTCTCCTGTTGACGGGTCTTGCTCTTCTCGAAAACGATGCGGTAGATGTGGTTGATGCGTTCGGTAACTCCAGTGTGGTATTCTTCGGCGAACGTCGAACGGATATGGGTAGTACATTTATCAATCTCCTGGCGAAGGGACTTGATGGCCATACGTGTAAGACGAATTCTTTCGCGAAGGAAACGACGTGACGTGTTGATGGCAACGAGGCGCGCGACTTTGGTAGGTACGGGTGGACGAACTTTGAGATCCTTGGGAATGACGGAATTCTTAATACAACGCGTTAGAAAAGTAAGGTGGTTAGAAAATCTCGCGAGTCGTTTGGAGCAGCGTTCGTATCTTCGGACGAGTCTTAGGGCAGAGTGCCCATACTTCGAGCTAATAGATTGGAAGAGCTTCATCGTGGTGAAGCATAATTGAAGAGAGTTAATCAGTTGTTGCAAACGTAAACGTAGGAAGTCTGACGTTTCGGCTGCTATATACTGCTAGCCTTAGTCATAGACAATGATCCTACGTTTAGTTTGCACATCGTGAGACAACTGATTAACTCTCTTCAATTATGCTTCACCACGATGAACCTCTTCCAATCTATTATACTGTATGTAGTTCAATAAAAAGTGAATAACGCTACTCTTTTATACAGAAAACAATTCAGCAGAGGAAGCAATAATGAATGTATGATGCTGCATGATGATGAGAAATCGTGAACTCCATAATAAACCTCTGAATGTAAAACAAAAAGTAGAAGAAATGTCCCCAAAAGATTTTCATGTATTTATTTCTAACCTTTTGCTTTTATTTCATTATGCATTTGACATTTATTTATTTTTTCTTGCCTCATGACTTTTGATCGTACTCTTTGTTTCCGCCTTTCCTCTTGGTGATTTTTTTTTTCTGTTCTGTTCTAAACGAATAGACGAGCACAGAAGACGAAATTGTTGTTGAAGAGGGTGAGAGAAATATAAAATAGAGTGTTTATAATGGAGAACAATCGACGGTAATAAAGTAGGTCAGAAATGAAGACAGAACAATAATTTAATGAAAACAGTGTAACAAAAATCCGATCAATGATAAAATAAACTTCCGTGGAAAATATATTCAAAAATGAAAAAATGTTTCTATATGAAAATCAATACGGTGGCATGCAAAGCCGGAGAAAAAGAACTCGGCACGCGAGGCGAAGTGGTCGATCGATTTAATTTTCATAAACTATGCAAATAAGGCAGAGATCGAGGGTAAACGTAATTCATATGGAAATGAATAGAGCGTGTGCGCACAAGCCTATTTTGATTGGTCGGTTCTCGGCAGTGAGCAAGAGCGTTGCTATGCGAGTTCGAGTTCAAGAGTTCAAGAGGAAATAAGGTTTTTAAACTGTGTTTTCTACCCCAAATCGTTAACATTTCAAAGTAAAACAAAGCAAACCACTATGTCAAATGTATAATCATTCGAATCAGTAAGGATTTATTCATGTAGTAATTAGTGAAATAAATGGTGTAAAAGTGAGCTCGTCTCTTCGATTTTCTCAGACCGCATATATGCGGGCTCAGTCTTCAACGGGTTAATTAATTATTTTCCCCTCATTTTGATGTGTGGTTATCATCCATATTTTAATTTGATTATTTCACAGTTTACAATGCTAATAATCCTTATTTTAAAATTCGATTCGAAATTCTTGTAAATAGTCAATGAATATTACTGAATGATTATTTAACTAATGAGGATACCGATTAATGTGTATTATACGTGTTTATGCTTGTGTATTTATATATATTGGTTATTGTTGATGTTATTTGTTTTATTGTTACCAAACAGGGCCTCATGGAAGACCACCAAATTGGTGATATGAACCACCCTGTATAAATATCTGAAATAAATAAATACTAACTACTGTAAATAGTGGTAATCAGTGAACCGGCCCAAATTTGACTATAAAGCATGTGCTAGCCCTTTAAAAAAAGTCATATTTTTTTTTGAATGAATTTTATATTTTACAGCTTATATCAGTAATAAAACATTTGCTGGTGCTTGCTATAAAAATATAAAATAATTATAAGTCTATTATGAATTATATATTTATAACGACAATACTTGGCAAAACGGAGTTTTTCCACTGCAGTCAAGGACTAATGTCAATTATAACATACTATAACCATTAACAATCACACAAACCATAATCCACATTGTTAAAAGATACATATAGGAGTAAACACCTTACGTGCGTTAAATCAATCATGTTTCTTTTTTTCTTTGTTCCCACGAACTTCCGTTTGCACAGGTCTGATCTCGCTCAAAATATAGGGGGTGTCTATTAGTAACATCTAACAGTCACTCTCCACCATTTAAATCGTCTGGCAGTGGTCATTTGTGTATCTTTTGACGATGGCGAATCTTTTGATATAACTTTCTAAGGGTTTCCTTTACAGCTGATCTAGCTATTTTTTTTTTTAACCACTTTGTGACCCCCCCCCCCCCCCCCCGGCCACACCCACCGCATAGAACATGCCAGACGGTCAATTCGTTATATCGGACTATGCGATATTTACATTCATGCACATGAAAATTGGTTTCCTTTCCAGCTACGTTGACCCCCCCCCCCCCCCCCCCCCCCCTCTGGCTCCCGGGCTATAAGGGTTGCAATTGGATTATGGGTTAGGCTTAGGGTTAGAGTTAAAATTTGGTATAATGTTAGATCCAGGATTGAATCAACGAGTGCAATAAACACCCACACTCTTACAAAAAAGGGTTTGTTTGAGCACCTTTCATGAATTTGCCACACCAGTGCCCTCTTTTTGGGTGTCCCTAAGCACCTTTTGAAAAGGTTTTCATCACGAGCACTGGCAAAGAGCTAGCCTACTCTTGAGCAATATTTTATCGTCCTTCGAAAAAAATACAATATATCCATAGTAACTGAAATCAATAAATTATAACAACATGCAATAAAACACATTTATACAATCTGTATCAAACCAAAGTATTTTGAAAATGACGAATGTAGATAGATATTATCGTGGACATGTTTAAATAATATCCTACAGATTGTGATAAAGACTAATACGCATAATAAAAGGTGGAGAAATCTAAGCTCAATGGCTAAGGTCCTTTTAATGAAACTTGTAGACACCTTTTCAATCCGGCACCAGTTTGGAGCTAATGAGTACCCGAGAAGCACATAGGAAGGTGATCTGATTCGATTTTGAGGTATATGTCAAAGATCAAAGGTCATAGAGGTAAATACTGTAATGTCGGGTTTTAATTTCGTTTCGCGATATTTAACCCCTTGAATTGTGAAGTTCAAATTTCGTACTAGTATGTATCATCATAGGAAAATATTCCATTCGATTTTGGGAAGCGTAGTCCAAAGATTAAAGTTCATACGCTCTTAGAACTGTCAGACCCAACTTCGGAAAACCGAGCACAGGTATATACTCCGAAAACGGCGTATGAATAAAGAGCCCTCATCGTTCAATGCGAGGCAGTGTGTACAAAAGGTATGGGGAAAATTTGCAAAGTCAACCTGCCAACGATATAAACCCCTCAAAAAAGTTCTGCAATTCAACTTTGAGCCTTGATATGTTTTTGGCGGCTTTTTAATCATTCTTGATTTTTAGATCATTGGAAAGTTCATTTATCCCCCTTCACATCCATGCCCCATTTGTAATGGTTATGTCATCTTTGAATGCACAGCACCCCTGAATAGAGGGGCAAAGTCAAAAGTGAAAAGTTGCAAACTGAATGGCTATCTTGGCTATTGTCTATTGCTTTTGTTGCAATGTCGGGTGTGTGTGAATGATGTTGAATGGGTAACAGCGTTTGGAGGAGGCAGTGTTATGGTGTTGGGTGGCATATCTGCTGAGGGAAAGACACAGCTTATCATCGTTGATGGAAACCTGACAGCAGAGAGATACCGAGACAACATTCTTCGGCCAGAGGTCATCCCATACATGCGCAATCTTGGACCAAACGCCATCTTCCAAGATGACAACGCCCGCCCACACAGAGCAAGGATCATCACCGAATACCTGCAGGAGGAGGCAGTGACGAGGATGGATTGGCCTGCGAACAGCCCTGACTTGAACCCAATCGAGCACCTGTGGGACCAGCTTGGCCGTGCTGTACGCGCCAGAGTGACAGATCACACTACACTGGCTGAGTTGCGACAAATCCTTATCGAAGAGTGGAACCTCATCCCACAGCAAAGCATCACCAGGCTGGTGACAAGCATGAGGAGGAGATGCCAGGCTGTCGTAGCTGTATTCGGATCTTCTACTCGCTACTGAACTTCTGATCCTTTGCTATTCCACATTTGATGTGCATGTTACTCAATAAAAAGTGCCAAACATTTTATTTTCATTTGCAAATTTGTGTATTTGTGTTTGTTTTTGTTTCGTTAGAGAGGGGAGAGAGACAGTTAAAGAACATGAGTTCACATCAAGAAAGGGGAATGTGTTTGTTGAAGTGAAAAGCAATGCAAGTGAAGAGGAGAGTTTGTGTTGCTTATGTTTCTGTGATAGGGTTACATGGCTGAAAATGAGATAATTTGCTGAGGGGAGACTTTTTTCCCCACCGCAGTTGTGTACTGCTAAGGTGGAAACTTGCAATATTCTATGAAACCAAAACACAATATTAATGTTATCACAATCAGTTGCTGATAAAAACACATTCCATCTTAAAACAAAAGAATAATTCCACTTGAAAACCCCTTAAAAAACAATATTTGTCCACCAAACAAGAGATTACAGCAGAAAACATGCACACCAAATACAAAATTAAACAAACCAAAAGGAACAAAAACAAAGAAACAAAACCTTTCATTCCAGTTAAGAACTCAGTGTGAACAATAATAATGCATTCTGCAACTTTTCATATTTCACTTTGCCCTATATTTAGGTGCACTGCACATTCCGTGTTTAATACAAATGTGGTATCATTGTGAAAGTGAATAAACAAACTTTACAATGATGTCAAACTTGATGATGATCATACAGTTACTAGAGAGATATAAATACTTAAACTTGAATTGCAGAACTTTTTTGAGGGGTTTATATATATATATATATATATATAGAGGCAACAAAATGAGTACATCTGTAGACGTAGCTGTTGGTACCACGCTTTTAATTAGCTTTCGGGCAATAAGCCCTTCTTCAGATTATGAGAGCATCTGCGTGTGGTCTGTACATAAGCTAATTAAAAGCGTGGTACCAACAGCTACGTCTACAGATGTACTCATTTTGTTGCCTCTATATAATTAGCACCCGAGTACACTACCCCACCATGTTAAAGAGTGTGAGCCAATTGTTGCTCTTATATATATATATATATATATATATATATTCATAAAAATAATGCTGCGTGTCAATTACCTTCAAAATTTGTGAATGATTCGCCATATGAAATGACTTTCAAATAGCAAACATTTGAAGCAAACATGAATATACACGCAGCATTATTTTTAAGAATATGTATATCGTTGGCAGATTGACTTTGCAAGATTTTCCACATGCCTTTTGTACACACTGTCTCATACTGAACGATGAGGGCTCTATATTCATCTTGTTATATACGCCGTTTTCGGAGTATATACCTGTGCTCGGTATTACGGAGTTGGGTCTGACTGACATACTGAGAACATTCATGAAAAGATAATAATATCATTTTGGACCTTCTTCGTCGAGAGTTAATCCCGTAGGCGTGCCCACTCCTAATGTGTCCCCTATGACGGTAAAGTCACCATCTTTCAGACGAAATCGTCCGAGCTGCCTTGCCATGGTGTACAAGTACCTGCAAGATATAGAACGATTTGGAATTGTGTCATTGAGCAGTAACATGAGAAGACAACTGTTATTGGAGGATAATCCATATGTCCTCCTTTTACGAGACAAGTTTTGCTTCAGTGAACACTCATAAACCCTTGAGAAAAGCTGCTTGCTGTAGAGCTGCCTAAAAAATCCTATGCTACTCTCCGATTTTACTTACAGGTTAAGTCCACCCTAGTGGTTAGTTAATTTGAGTTAAAGCAACGAAATTAGAGAAACTGATGAGTGAAGGTGTGAGCAAATTCCGATAAGAAATAAGAAAGTTATGAGTTTTTGAAGTTGTAATCAATCAAACACAAATTGGCGACTCTGTTACCTATCTTCCTCTCCCATTTGCTCTATACAGAAAATTTCATGAATTTTCAAATTCTTATTTGTTGATGAAGGAATACATTCATTGCATACAAGGTTTGTGTAAAACCATATGTACAATTGTTTTATCTAGGGTGCATGTATAATTCTATTATTTTCTTTTAAGAAAAAAATGGAAATTTATAATTTAAGTACAGGGGAAATAAGAGAGGACCTTGCAAGATACGTGACGGAGTTGCCAATTTCTGTTTGATATTAATCTACATTTGCCACCCTCGACTTCGGTAAGAAAAAGCTGTTTGATGCATGAACATTCTATGATACTCTCCAATTTGACTTAATGCTTGGGCACTCCATTTTTCATCTATTAGACGAAAAATACAGCTCCCTCAGGTTTGCATAATATGGAAACTTAAACAGCTCGAAAACCCGTCATTTTGCTTTGAAATCGAGTTCAAAATCATTTTTAAGGCTTACATCAATTTTTAATGATAGGAATAAATACATTGAAATGCTTGAAGGCTGTACTGGCAGCCGAGCTAAAGCCGGGCTAAAAATACTGAAGCGCCGGGAGTGGCAAATGTGCCAGACATGAACGCTATAGACAAAAGCCCACTATTATTACATTTGGCCCATGTACCTACCATCCACGTTGGTCAATGACACATCGAGTAGGAAATTTAATTCCATGTATCTCGGAAACGGGCCCCAATATACCTTCTCCTACCGGTCGCTGATTTAATCCAGCTTTCCGAGGGGGTCGACTCCAATAAAGCTCCTTCTTCTGAACGTCCAAAGCAAAGCAATGTATACCTGTTCCATAAAGATTCCAAAGATTAAGGAATGTTGTCAGGTATAATTTCATTCCATTAACAAACTGATCATTTTGCTAGGTTCGGGAATATTATCCTAGACAACAGAAGTGGCATATTTCTAGTATAGAGTTGAGCTAGTTTGAAGTTTGAAGTTTATTTGTTCCACTTTTACCTCAAAAGCAATTGAGATTTTACAAATATAACTATACGGGTAAAGAACTCCAATCAAGTATAAAGTAAATATAACGTTTCGAGAGAGATACGTACGACTGGCTAAAAAGGAAATGTAAAATGTGGGGACCCTAACTAATAAAGCTTGGAAATAATTAGGCTCCCGTATAGAGTAACATTAAGTAAGTCTGATTAATATGCAATTAAAAAAACAACAACAACGGAATAGCTGGTGTACATCCCTAAGACGTTTACGGTCATTCTGCCCCCACACTGTAAAATGTGTATGACCAACTCCAGGGCTACCCATGCTCAACTTGGGTAACGTTTTACCTTTAATTTTCATGGTCACCTTTCATGCCTTTTCTAGTTTTCTACTTCAGTCACACCAACGACTCCAGACCGAGCGAGAAATTACATTGCGGCGAATGGCCAAGAATCGGTCGGGTTGGCGGTGACGGTGTGACTTAGGTATTACTTTGAACATAGCACTGCCCCCCTCTCTCCCCAGGCAAACTATGTTGACAGTTGCAGGTATAGGCATTACATATGGCCGTCAAACCTAAACCTGTCTCTATAGTTGCAACACATCATAAGAAGAAGAGGATGATCTCTTATTTTCCTTTAAATACTTTTTGAATAGATGTTTTACAAACATGCCTAATCAGCGCCCACCACGTCGTCCTAGCGAATACTGTGGGAAAATTACATATCGTGAAACAAAGGAAGAGTTATTGCTGGAACTGTGGAATATCTCAATATTTTACGGAACAACAGATGGATAAATTGAACTAGAATATATGAGATTTACTAGTGTGATCTCTAGAGTACATTCCCTAAACAGGGTACGGTACTTTGTTTGATATAGTGACCCTCCACCACAAAAACGACAAATAAGTCGCAATGAGAGTTTTAGAGTAAACAGCTGAAAGAGGTGGTTTGGGTAGGAAAGTTTTTTGTATTTCCTGAAAGTTCATATTATTAATCTACCATCTGGCAAAATTCCAGGGTGAAATACCATGTTGAAATATTTTTTTAATCTCATTCATAATGACCATTTTTTCCTGGACATTCAAACTTTGTGTGTCATCTTTCTGGGATCGTACTTCAAATCACTTTTCTGGGATAGCTGAAAAACTATGCACAGTCTGATATTCAAAATCAAAAGAAACAGAGAAGTATATCTATTATTTTTTCCCGATTTCCACAACATGTCTACGTCATGGGGCGTAGGCGCCCTCTGTTGGCACTACGCGTCCAAAAGCGACAAAATACTTTTTGGAGATGGTTGAAAGTCGATATTGGTCCTGGCTGACAGGATGCGAGTGTAGTAATCCAGAATTTGTGGATTTAAAAAAAAAGCAAAGAGAGAGAATTAATTGCTTGATTGTAAGCGGGTCAAGGGTAATTCTTGAATTCTTGTATACAGTGAAACATTTGGGCTTGGAGACCCAGATTGTTATTTCCTTGGGAGTTTTTATTCATTGTTGTAGGAGAGGTTAAGACAGAATATTGTTCCTTGGTCACCCTTTGTGTTTTATTCATGTTTTATTAATGTATTTGAAAGCCTGTGTAGCCCAATTGTGAGTATAGGGTGTGCCTAACTTTAAAGTTTAGTGACATGGTCAAAAAGTGGTGGTTTTGACTCAAAGAGGGTCATTTGGTACACATATGCATGACAGGGGAATTAACATTGTTACAATAGGGTTTATTTAAGATTTACCCTTTTGTTGATGGTATTGGTTTGGAATTAATAGGTTTTGGTATCGCTTTAAGCGTATCTCGTCACTGCAACTTGATTACTCCGAAGGGCTAGAGTGTTAGTTTTGTGGAAGCAGTCCTGGCAAGACAGGAACGGGACATATAAGTTGATTTTTCTAATTCGTTATTTAGAAGTTAAATGAGCTTCAAGTGTGTTTTAGAAATACTTTAATACCCTGAAGATGTAGTGAATATATGAGATTTCGTGAAGTTCATAGGGATTGAAAAGGATTTTTACCTGGTGGGGAATTATTATATTGTGTATAGATTTAGATTCTACATTGTGTACAAAACGTTTTTGAATACTAAAGACATTCATTGATTTCTTGTTGAATGAATGATACAAGCAGAGGCGGCGGGACGTCGGGCTCGGACAAGTGGAGGGGCACCCTTTGTCCTCCAAACAAAAGGTCCCCCTCCACTATTTGATTGTCCTTGACCTGAATGAGTGATTATTTGATGGTGTTTTAATCAAAGGTCTTGTCGTGATGGACGAGTTACGTCTATGTCCAGTGCTAGTATATCTGGGGAGGCGACTATTGATTGTCTCTGAGGAGTGACCGATCAAGGGTACGGATCTTTCATATTTTTTATTGATGTAAAGGAAAGTTTTGCTCAGATTAAGGGATCGGAATTACTTGTTCAGTTGGTGAGCCGTAGATGGGTGTATATCTTTGACTTATAGCTTAAAAAAAATAAAAGGTTATGTGGACACATGTTCTTTAGACGCCTTTTTACCTTTTGAAATTAATGGCTCTTTTAGAGAAGGATGTGTTATACAGATTATTATGCATGTGTAACGAGGTCTCTTTGTTGAATGATATTAGCCAAAAATTTGGATGTCAATAGATTTCGGAAATGTTTAGTTTAAATGAAGAATGCAAAGTTCATAGTTAAAGGTATTATTGGTGACACATAGTTCTTTTTAGTGTTCTTATGTTTCTTTTTATTGTTCTGCAGGGTTTTTTCTTTCTTTGATTTTCATTGTTCTACGGTCGGTTATCGAATAAAGACCACTTGACAACCGTAACGAGCGTCTCATCGTGTCGTTTGTTGGATCGCTTCACGAGCAAACCATCCAGACAAATGCCCTATGTACTTTTGCACGCGTTTTGTTCCCGCACTGCCCCGCAGTGCAGCGTATACCAATGCCTGCCGTTGAACGGTCATCTCCGAGTTTTTGTGTCAAGTCTTATTTACGAATAATTTACGCCATGTTTACGCTAAAGTTAATCATTGTTCACGCATCAATTTGTCACTCATTTTCACGATTGTTCGGGATCAAATCGCTTACAATGTCTCTTTTTAGTGAGGATTTTGAATCTTCTTTTTGATCCAAAAGGCTCGGAATAACACATTATGCATGAACAGAAGGATAAAAAATACCAGATTTTTTTTTTTTTTTTTGGGGGGGGGGGGCTATTTTCCAATTCAGTACGTTGTGCCATTCATGAATAAGAGCAGTCTCTAAATTAGCAACGCAATGGAAACGCAATGGAACAAAATGCTTGCAAATGTAAATGGGGCATAAGTGCACAGATTTGAGCAACTTATTCTTGGACTGATCATGACCTTGTCCGGAACATGCGTGCCACTTTGCCGATGGCAAGCACTGGCACGGATAGGTTGCGACTTGGTTGCCTAAAGTTCACGGGGTTCTTGCCAAAAAATGGGGTCGTACCATAAAATTAAATTTTGTCACGCATGTCAAGCATTGACCCGCATCCTCCCGCACGCTGTCACGAATACTTCCCACATCGACACGCAAGATGTGCAAACCATGCGGAAACCAAAATGCTTGCAAGTGTAAATAAGGCATCATCACTTGCACGCACAATGGTTCATGGCATGGCACCGTTTGCTGAGCCAATGGGGGACAATGAGGGAAGTAGTCGTGAAATGTTTGTTGGGTGCGCGGTAGATAAAAAATTGTGTGCCAGTAATTTTAAAATTTTCGAAAATTTGTCTCGACTTATTTTCGAGCCACTTTCGCGAACAATGTGTGAACTATGTGTAACCTTGGCGCAAATATTTCGTGTCAGACCGTGACAGTCCATGAACAGTTCTGACGGAAAAGGGTGGGGCGGGGGCTTTTAAAGGAGAAATTCAGTCTGAATATTCTAGCACAACCACCCACGCACCACTAGCCCTAGGGACAAAAAAACAAATGATTGTGTTGGTCCGATTACCTCTAATACAAAATATAGAACTGGTCGGGTTATTTTTCTTTTAGGACTTCGACGAGAGAGGGAAGTAGTTGAGCCAAGCGTCAAGAGTAGAGTACCTTTATACAGAGAGTAGCGACATAGACGTCTGACTTTTCGGGAAACAAAATGGCGTTTTAATTCGTTCTATTGAGAATACCGAGGTGCTCATTGGAATTGAATAGATATGTTGCATAGCAGAGGAAACAAAATGGCGTTCAAATCATGAGTTGCCGCTACTCTAATTACGTAGGTACTCTGGTCAAGAGGGGTGACAGTACGATTTATTCCGTCAAGACTAGTCGGCATGAATATTCATGAAAATCAAATTGTAGGGATATAATAAAATGAGCGAACCAATCTCGCACTTCTTTGTATGGCACATTTGGATTTACGTTGTACTTTTCATGCAGATATCCCGAGTTCGAGTATCATTAGGATTTAGGAATTTATCATTGACAAAATTTTCTTTTGCTGAAATAAAAGTAAGGTGAGAAAATACAAATCTTAAAGGGATACTCAACCCGCAGATTGTGGACGTTTTAATGCCGCGAGAGGGCACCGTGATCGTTACCCGATTATGCCGTTGCCCTGCGAGGCGCAAACCTCCGATAAACTGGTCGCCGCACAAACATGCACCCTCCGCCTGAGCTCAAGCTCTCGTGCGAGATTCGGTCGGCTTCGTGCAGTCGAAATGTAATCCCACTTAGTCCAACGGACGCGTTCGACGCACAAACTTTATGTACGAATGAATGGGGCTTACGCAATCCTGACTTTCCCCACGGCCGCCCAATGGCGTATCCCTTTAAATTGCAGTCTCTCTCAAAGTCTTCAAATCTGGGCATCTTGACTACAATACCTTTATATAGAGAGTAGCGACATAGACGTCTGACTTTTCGGGAAACAAAATGGCGTTTGATTTCTTTCTGTTGAGAACATCCAGGTGCTCATCGGAATTAAATAGATATGTTGCATAGCAGAGGAAACAAAATGGCGTTCAAATCATGCGTTGTCGCTACTCTCTTTATGTAGGTATTCCACTCTTGACGCTCAAATACTGCCATCTCTCGTCAAGTCCTTACAGAAAAAAAGACACGACCTGGTTTCCCTAGCTCCATGTACTCAAAATGACAAATCGTACCTTCGGCTTGATTATAGACTACTGTCCAGTTCGTCATTCCTACATGATGCATCCAAATGTCCATAGTCATAGATAATTTGAGAAACGACCAATGCTCAGATGCTAGATTCATCCAATAGAAGGTGTCATCCTCGTCGTCAAAGAGCATGCTCCCGATTTTGGCAGAGCTGCCCAAGTCTACAAAACTGGAGAATACAAAGTCGCTCATATTGGCAATCCAGATACCAGTCTTTCGAGGATTGACGATAAGCAGCTGAACGGAAACGTCTACGAGCAGTTAAAAAAAAACACATACGAAAAGAGCACGTTTTTACTGAGCAAATATGCTTTGAAGAACACTGTTATATTCTTAATTCATTAAAGTAAGTACTTACCCGATGCAAATCGAAGTAATGAAAATACATGACTCGAAAATGTTTTTCAACCAACCAAAATACGGCCCTTTCTCAGAAATGATACACACTGTTAACTGAATCAGATTATTTTCCAAACAAATATCTACTACTTTTGATTTGTAAAAAATAAGGAAATCGTGATAATACCGCAATTGGTGCCATCATATCCAAGATCACACTGGCATTTGTACGCTGGTGTATGGCCTAGAAAAGGCGTGCATGTTCCTCCATTGTGGCAGGGGCTAGTAGAGCATTCTGCAAATGAAGCAAATAATATGCTTTTCACACTCGCAAAACTTTGCTTACCCTGTGCTGTATAGGTGGGACTATTATGAGGTCTTAGCCCCACCTATAGTACGGGTCTAAGCTTAACCCACTTAGTTTTCTCTCCCGATTTTACCAAAGTGCGCTAGACCCACCGATAGTACGGGACTACTTGGCCATGGAAAAATGCAGGGTTGGCACCACATTTGGTGTGGATAAGGGTCTAAATGTGGTGCTAAACATTCCAAGTATAAAGTAAATGAAAACAGTTATTCCGATCCGGGGCTAAGACAAAATAACCGATTCATTTTCAAAAAAGGAGCACACTGTTGGGGATTTTATGGATTTATCGAAGGCATTCGATACAATGGATCATGCTATATTATTATGTAAATTAAAGAGATATGGCATCAGAGGGACTTTCCTGGTTTAAAGACTACTAAGATAATAGACGTCAATATGTTAATTTCAAATCCAAATCATCTAATATACGTACTGTGAAATGTGGAGTACCACAGGGCTCAATTTTAGGGCCCTATACTGCTTTTAATATATATGAATGATATTGTCAATGCATCACCTTTACTAACATACGTTTTATTTGCAGATGATACTAACATATTTTATTCACACCAAAATTTAAACATGCTCGTTACAACTCTGAATCTAGAACTAAAGAAATTATCATTGTGGTTTAAATCCAATAAACTCTCCCTCAATATAAACAAAACAAACTTCATGTACTTTAAACACATTAATTCTACACATGTATTTCGTAATAATATTTTCATTGATGACATGCCCGTAAACCGAAAAACATGAAACAAAATTTCTAGGTATATTGATCGACTCAAATGTAACTTGGAATAGTCACGTTCGTAACATAAGCATGTTGGTAGCAAGAGGCATAAGTATTTTATATAAATTGAAATTATTATCTTTCTCAAAGATCACTATTAATGCTTTACATCTCATTTAATTTGTCACATATATCGTACTGTAACATAGTATGGGGAAATAGTAACAAAATGAATATAGACACTATGTTGCGTCTTCAAAAGAAAGCATTCGGTATCTGTTCTCATTCTCATTATTTAGCTCACACCGATCCTATATTTCATAATTTTAAGATATTGAAAATGAACGATATTCACACTTACCAAACTGCTATATTTATGTATAAATTTTCCACCAATGCTACACCAATATCCTTTCATAATATTTTTATCTACAACAGAGATGTCCATTCCTACCCGACACGAAATTCATCAGATCTTCATTTAACAAATCCAAAATTAATAATAGCTCAAAAAACGATAAGACATCACGGTCCAGATGTTTGGAACAATTTACCTCATGATATTAAACACGCCGTATCTCTTTTTTTTCTTTTAAATCTTCGTTAAAGAAGTATTTGCTATCCACTTATTCCTAAACTTCTCACCTGCACGTGCACCCACTTGCACATACTTCACTTTTTTCAGTTAGTGACATCGCTTTTATGATATAGACATTTATATTAATTATGGTTTCCATGTAGCCCTTTCCACTGGTTGCTATTTATTCAAGCATTTTGCTTAAGATAGCTGGCCCCTGCATTTCTGTTATTTCTACTTGTTCATTTCGATTTATAATCATGTCTTTATTCTGTTGTCATTGTTATTTAACTGTCACATTTGAAATGTTAACAATTATGTTATATACTTATTACTATAATTGTTTGTAAATTTGTTATTTGATTTGACAATAGAAGCAGAAACTCCTGCCCCCCCCCCCCCCCCCCCCCAAAAAAAAAATCGAGTGTAAAAAGGGTATAAGATCGACTTAACTTTTAGGTAATAGCATTTGTTCCTGAACATCTCCAACTCGATATTGCCTACTGCAGGGCTATTCGAAAGATAGATTAGCACTTCTACAAACTCTTCCAAACCCACATCAAGTCAGGACCAACAGCGATTTTCCACTTTCGCCAAAAATACCGCTTTGTCGTTATTGGGTAGACGAAGTCGAGAGGGGGCGCAAGTGCGTGGACGTGTTGTTGGAATAGGGAAATTTTGATTTCATCCATCGATCATTCTTTGTCGACAATGCTTATTGGTCAAATCATCTGACTTTTTTTTTTTTTTTAACCAGATGATTAAATAACCCAACTAGTGAGGTGTGATTTATAATTAATGATCTACCATAAAAACTGCCCGCAATGAAGTTACTTTTGATTTTGATCGAATAAATCATTCTCATTGGCATAACACAAAACAACAACCAGTCCTAACTCAACAGCGGCAAATCTCTACTGTTTAGGCTACAGTGGAAAATCTTGGCCTTGATTTCCCGGATATGGGAATGTAAATGTAAATCATTTGAATTTTAACCCTCTCCAGGGTTCGGATCTAGTCTGTTGAAACACTGACACCGGGTGTGTCAATATTATGTGTCGAAGGGATGAAATGACCAAGGACTAAATCAAAGAAACAAAAGGGAAATTGGATTTAAAACAAATTTCGAAAGACGCATGATGCAATATTTGCTTACAATTTAATTAATACTGAGCTAAAGGCTCAAAAATATGTGCAAAAAAAGAAAGAAAAGAAAAAAAAGAAAGAATGTAGATGTTACAGGATGAAGTATTTGAGTTCTTTCCAAATCTTCCAAACTAATAGGATTGATATACAGTTTTAGGTACAACTATAATTACCCGTATCAGGTGCTTCACATATTAGTATCTCATGGTGTTGTATTGTCTTTGTTGATGATTGGTCAGAGGGCACACCCCTGACAGTCCCCCTGATAAATGTTCCGTCAGAATGCAAGGACGAAGGACAAGGGTTCGTTTCAGGACATATCCATATTTCACCATTTATTCCTAAGATAAGAAAATGAAATGTACTTAATGGTTTGCTGGTTTGCTGATTTGATGGTTTAGCGACCAGGGGACGACGGCTTTAAGTCCTCTCCAGGGTACGTGGTTATGAGGGTTAATGCCTTCCCAAAGGACACTAGCGCATCCAATTGGTTTCGAACGCGGGTCCTCCTAGTTACGAAACCACTGCTTCAACCACTGAGCAATTGAGAACCATAAAATTGTTTTTAAAAATCATATCAACAATAATAATAGCAATTCCATTAATCCATGTTTGGATTATAGGGATCTGCCACTGGTAGCAACGTTCCGTAAACGGTCATGTTAGGATCTCTAACGTTGATCGTAATGATAATGGTAGTAGAGCTAAGGATTTCAAAGGAAAATGTTCGATAAACCTAACTTTAGTTGCTGGACAGTATGGCAAGACCAGGGCCCTGTTTCATAAAACTTGTTATCAATAACAACTGCCCCATTTATATGACAAATTCGCTCTCAGCCAGTCAGATTCAAGGATTTCAGTAGCTTATAAAAATTAGTGTAACTTGTTATTGATAACAAGTTTTATGAAACAGGGCCCAGACCTTCAGACAATGTTTTAGAAAAAAAATATATAATCATCCATCAAACGGGGATTGTCAATTATTATACTGAACATATATCAAAAGGAAATAAATATTGAAAACATTAAACTTAGACATTGACGGACTGAGACTGTAGTACATCCAGCAATCTTTTCCGTCGTGAAGGTGTAATCACTCACCATATGCGGTCAGCACTTGGGTCACCCATATCACGCATAGGATGATTAGAACCTAACATCCAACAACAAAGAAGCAAACTATCATTAATCGGGATGGGTTAGTCGTTTTTCCGAAGCTTCTTTTTTCCAGAAGGTTCAAAATCAGAAACGTAAATTACCCTTTACCCACAACAGGGAGTTCATAATTCCGAACGTTTCTTGCAATACTCCGACAGTTCGTTATTCCAAATGTTCATTTATCCAAACTTTCATAATTCCAAAATTGCATTATTCCGAAGGTTCGTAATTCCCAAAACGATAAAGGCTTCTCTCGGATTTTCGGAATTATGATTCATTGGAATCACGAAGCCAATTTCCGAATTAAGAACCCGATATCATTTTCGGAAATATGAACCTTCTTTCTTTTTTACGCACCTTCGAAGTAACGAATCTTTGGAATAAAAAACCTTCGGATTCACGAACTTTCGTAAAAACAACGTATAATCCAGTAATCTAGGCAATTTTAAGGTACTTCTGAAGTATGGTTTATGTAACTTCTAAGGGTAACATTTCATTTGCTACATGGAGTGACTGCGCTGGGACATGATCTTGGCTCACTGATGAAGAAAAGGAAACATAGGTACGTTCACAAGTAGAGCGATAGCATCGATGCTATCTAGGTTTCGAGACTATTTTGGTCATGACCAGATAGTTTTAAGACCAAACGCTGTCTGAACGCAGATAGTCACGAGAAGCGAGTTGGAGCTAGGTTTCGAAACTATTCTGGCAGCGAGTTTGGCAGGAGTAAATCTCAGGATCCACCGACAAAGCATTGATGCTTTGCGGTAGACCACCCACCGCGCTTGTGACTATCTGTAATGTGAACGCAATCGCTGCTTCACTCGCTGCTATCTTCACTTGCAACTTCGCATGAAATGACCCCTGTGCACAAACTTCAATACCAATTATACTCGGGTCACCGTGTGTGGCGCAGTAATTATTGTTTTGGCAGCGAGTGAGCGATGAATAGTCACGAGTGGGTGACAGAAGCAAGTCGATCATGGCCTGTCTGAACGTACTGGAAATAGTTTCGAGACTTACAAAGCATAGAGCGAAAATTCTCCTAAAATCGAGCTCAAACACCGCTGTTCAGATTAAGGAGCCGATGCCGATATCCTAACAAAGCGCATCGATAGCCTAACACTGGAAATGGCGTCAGCACCATTTTCAACGAAGGACAAAAATTGTTTAAAAACTAATTATTAGTCTCGAATATCGTTAAATTACACGAGTAGTCCGGTAATTCTAAAAGAAATAATTGTTTGATCTAGAGTGCGGTAAAAAGCTTCACAGAAATGGATAGTCTAGACAGGAACAGTAAGTTTAGATATGATTTCTCTCGAGTTTCTCACTTGCAGCAGAAAATGCTACGGTGGCTAATGCAGCTAGACGCCGGATCGGACGGCGTATCGCGTACAGGGCAAACAGCCAAATATCAGGCATTGGCTCATATTAGCCGTGAAGTTTCATAACTTTTGTTTTGCAAATATTTATTTAAATCTCATCCTAGTAAATGATGTGGATTCTCTGGGTCTTTAACTGCGGCAAAATAGACACTAACACCAAACACCAATACCGAGGGTGAAATCACCCACTGTCTTTTATACACTCACATTTATTGAGCCTGCCAGACACGTTCGTTGTCATATTGTTGCATGTTCTCGATAAAGCTTATTGATGTATTAAGAAACAAGAAGAAGCAAGGGACTCTGTTACTATATTATTACTATTGGGTTGACGCGAAACCTTCATTTCATTTCAAGGAAACCTTGACTAAATAAGTTTTGAGAAACGCTGGTTTAGACCATTGGTTAAGATCCCCCCTCATGCATTCATCCTTTAGACATTTATTTCTCAAATTTCAGAATATCTGCAGACAGTTAATAGTAATTGTATTATGAATTAAAAACTAAAAATTGTGGTGATGAAATATTACAAGAACAATAATGATTATAATAACACAAGTAGTATTAGGAGTAAGGTATCTCAAGTATTAATACTGTCTACCACCAGTGGCGACAAAAGCGAAGTGGCAGTGGCCTACTATTAAAGTAAAGGAGGGGGCGGATAGGGTATAACGAATAATTTTCTAGTGATGCGAAATGCAAGGTTTCAACACGCAATAATCTTAATTTTCCTGTTTGCAATAATCTGTTCTGTCCCCTCAGAGGGGCCCCTCGCAAGACAAGAAATATTATTTTAAGTTAAACAATATAAGAACACGATTTACTTTGCCAACGTCTGCTCTAATATAAAACTCCTCTACATTCTCTTTTTTTCGCTCACTCGCTATACTCCCTCTCACATTAATGGCAACATTGATTATTTGACTTTACAATATCTAAATATATTACAAGGCCCCGAAGCGCATGGCTGCGGCAGGTGCTTTTCTGTGCCTAAAAAGAAGGGAAAATGCCGTTATTCTTCTCCTCCTCAAAAAGATGTTATAACTATGGCATCAATCATTTTGCAGTTTACTAATGGAAACATTTTTGTGCTCTAAAATACGTATTTTTAACATTGAATAATCCAAATCTAAATCGATACTTACGATCTCTCGCATTTCAATAAATGCAGTGTTTATTAACACGGTATGTGTGGGGCAGGGGCTTTCCTCGTTTTGTTCCCACCCTGTCGCAAGATTGTTATCTAATTTATATAGTTATATATATATATTAAACTATGTTTAATGTCATGTAAGTCACAATTCTAAGTAAGCTGTGACCTGCCTGTGAATGCAAATATCAATACATGTATTATGAAAGCAACTTTTTCGTTCAGTAGCTACACCCCCTCACCAAGTAGCCCTACGAAGAAAAAAATAGTCATATATACTGCTGACATTCTGTCCTATTTAAACTGTTCCGTCTTAAGAAAAAAAAAATGTTTAATGATTCTCTAATATGCTTTAAAACTGTGTTCCAATATTCTCCTAAGGATTTTTAGCGTGAATAGCCCCATAAGCGTACGAGGCGGGGCTGCAGCGCCCCCGCATTTTTATAATAAAATTATTTTTCAAGGTGCCCGAATATCCTCATATTTTGGTAGCGAGTTGCCTTAATATCTTCATATTCGGGCAGCGAGGTGTCGGTATAGCAAAAATTTGTCAAAGTTTTGTACACAAAATAACTCAATTTCAAGTGTAAGGAGGGATATTGAAAAACGATGGATGATTACAGTGCTTCAAATATTGTAGGGCTGTAGGCAGGTAGCAAGCATGTGAAGTGGGGCCCCTTAAAGTGTTTGAACCCCCCCCCCCCCCCAAAAAAAAAAAAAAAAAAAAACCTCTGGCGTGCCTGTTCACGACTATTTCAAACGTAATTGTCACGGTAACGACGTAACCTGCAATTGTCTATATTCTACGTACGAAGAGTGAATTAACAGTTCATGTGACAGTCAAACGCACACTTTTGAACCAGTGCATAAAAAAGAAGGAAATTGTTACGTGACATTTTACCCATAATTCTATTTGCTCATGTATTTGACTGTAGGGATATTGATCATTACACATAATGGCATAGACCCCCTGTTCTTAATTAGTCCCGCCCATGGGCCACTTGCGGCCCGCGAGACGATTTGGGCCCACCCAAATATCTAATTTGAAAAAAAGTCTTGTTTTAAGTAATATCCTAACAAGCGGTATGATTACAGGTGTCAATTGTTTTTTCTCACTCGCTTCGCTCGCTCGCAATTACCATATAACACGATCTAAACTACTTTCGAAAAATAAACTTCAAGGGCAATTTCAAAGGCAAGTTGTACTGCCCATAGAAATCAGGTTCGGATTACGTAATAGGCGATTGTAATGTTCACACATTTCTAAAGGTGATAAACAGGGCTATTGAAATTGCCTTCAGTTGATTTTTCGAAAGTAGTTTTTATCGTGTTATATCATAATTATATGTTCCTTGTCAAACCAAGCAGTTATCATAGCATGTTCTACCACGCATAATTTGAAAAATAGTCAAACCAAAGAAAAATAAGGATAGTCATATTATTATTTATGATACCGGGAGTTGTATTCTGAAATTCGTCCTCTGTCCTTAGATAGGCCATGCATTCGGGTGTATGTGGAGGCGTATAAGACCAGGGATGGGGGTTGCAGCCCCCTCCGGAGAATAATTACCTGGCATTCGGGCACCCGCCTCCTCATTTACGGGCAGTGTAATGATCTCGTTGTACTTTTTATATCTTTTCTGAATTAGCACATTTTGATGACGAAATTACATTTCACGGTTTTAATGTGTCGATTTCTTTGGCTTGCACGCTTTGCTCGCTAACTGAACTGAAAAAACAGAAATTAATACACAATGTTTTCTGGCAAGACACACCAGTCCCATGCATTTGTGTATGTATGTGTAATACTCAGTGGCCCGGGACGTAATTTCAAGAATATTTCTGGCTCACCTGACAAAATAATTAAGAACCCAGGTCATAGACAAATGATTCTTCGGCATATAAATATTTGACTTTCTTTCTCCAGCTCTCTTTTTGTGTTAATTTAGTGTACAAATAAAAATGGGAGGTAGATGACCATGACTATGAATTCCAAAGGACATCTATCTTTATTATTTATTTTCCTATACGACTAACTTTGCCTATAGAAAATTCATGAGGGGGCATCGAATGTTATCTTTCAGCTCAAGCTAGTTAATATTTTGTATACTTTCCCAGGTACAGAATCATTAATTTCATCTATATTTACCGGGTTCTTCTTACTACGCACAATTGCGTACCCATTATTAAGCACGGTATTAAATGTGCGTATATATTGTCTTAACTACGCGCAGTACTCTCCTAGTGTTGTGATGACGTAACACAACCAGCCAGGATGCGCAGCTGATATTACTGATGAACGTCCTTAACTACTACTAGTGAGTTTTCCAAAGTGTCGACGTAAACGCCATCCAATCCTCCCAGCTACAATGAATTGCTGTGTGTTAACTGCTTTGTGTTAGCTGCATACCGCGCTTTGTGCAAGAACGGCTCACCCGTCCACTGGATTCTCCCTCGTTCACTAGTCGGTGCCAGGTAAAAATGCCAGAGGAAAATATGCCAGAGGTAAAAATGCCAGAGGAAAAAATGCCAGAGGTAAAAATGCCAGAGGTAAAAATGCCAGAGGTAAAAATGCCAGAGGTAAAAATGCCAGAGGAAAAAATGCCAGAGGTAAAAATGCCAGAGGAAAAAATGCCAGAGGTAAAAATGCCAGAGGTAAAAATGCCAGAGGTAAAAATGCCAGAGGAAAAAATGCCAGAAGTAAAGATGCCGGAGCAAAAACTGCCAGAGCAAAAAATGCCAGAGATGAAAATGCCAGAGGTAAAATGGCAAAATATGCCAGCTGCATATTAGGAGAATATAGGTGAAAAATCAAGAGGTGAAATTATAAAGAAGGTCAAGAAGCAGACCTGACATCTGCTTGTATTTTACTTTTTAGACTATTTGGTTTGACCGGGTTTTTCTTGTCGAACTGTTGGACTCTGGACGATTACATAATCCCGAATGGAATTTGGAACGAGAAGGAAGTCTGCAACTGAATTTTAGGTTTAGAGAAGGGAAAGGAGGTATGCAAAAATTACATCACCCTAATGTGGGACAGTCCTTTTGCGGGTAAATATGAACCCTTTCGGAATTATGAACCTTTGGATAAACGAACCTTCGGAATAATGCAACAAATGTTCGGAATTTTGATCCCCCAGGCATGGGAAATTAGTGTTTCGGAAAAACGAACCTTCGGAAAAACGAGATGCCCCCGCATCATGATACTAACTGTATAACTTAAGGACACAATACCTGTACCTGTAGTAAAATAACTTGTACCAAATGATCTTGACTAATTTGCTTTTCGTTATCTCTACTTGTACCTGCACTTTCTTTTTCAGTTCTCTCTTCTCCAGCAAATGTACAGGCCGTCACACAAAGATCGAGCATTACAGCCTCATCAACATTAATACGGGGGAAGGGGGGGGGGGGGGGGGGGGGGGGGGCTCATGCACATTAACCCTGATAGCAGAAAGTGTTAAAAAGATGACGTGATATTTACGTCGTGGTTTTCGTCTTTCTTACGTCCTGTAATTACGTCAATAAGACGACAACTTGCACCAACGCAAGACGTCAAGAGGACGTCTTGGATTGACGTCATCTCTACGTGCTACTTTTAGGGGCATGTATACTGACTGCACCTGAAATGCTTTTTATAGCACTTGTAGTGTGCTAATTTACCAGCAAAAAAAAAATGTGACCGTGGCGAGCCTCGAACCAGGTTCCGGTGATTGAGAGGCGTTGACGTTACCGATGGACTAACGAATGCTTCTTGCAATCCAGTTTAGTCATGGGAGTCAAGTAGATAACATGAATTATGTGGTGTCGTAAATTCACTATGTAACAATATGATCTGCTCTTAATCGTACAATGTGAGTTAGTCTAGCGGTAATGCCAGCAATTCTCGATCAGCGGACCCTGGTTCGAAGCTCGCCCAAATCATTTTTTTTAATGAATGTTTAGCAGTTTAAGGAGCCGGTCCAGCTCCCGTGAAAGTGCTGAAATAGCACGCTGTGTGCATTCAATATCACTCTGAGTGCAATCCCTATGCATGCCCTCAAAAAGTGCTATATACAGCACTTCGGTTTTTACAGTGTACAGATGACGTCAAAATAAGACGTCCTCTTGACGTCTTGCGTTGGTGCAAGTTGTCGTCTTATTGACGTAATTACAGGACGTAGAAAAGACGAAAACCACGACGTAATTATCACGTAATTTTTTGAACACTTTCTGCTATCAGGGTTAATGTGCATGAGCCCCCCCCCCCCCCCCTTCCCCCGTATTAATGTTGATGAGGCTGTAATGCTCGATGCTCGATTTTTTAATCAGGGAAGTTATAAACAAGGTGCAGATATATTCAAACTAAAATTAAAAGTGAAAAAAAGAATATAATATTGAAGTTTTTAACAAAAAAGGGTCGTCAACTGAAAGCGAGTGGCAAACAATACATGCATGCTATATCCGGGGGGGGGGGGGGTACTAGCATTTTTTACCACTGGCATTTTTACCTCTGGCATTTTTACCTCTGGCATTTTTTCCTCTGGCATTTTTACCTCTGGCATTTTTACCTCTGGCATTTTTACCACTGGCATTTTTACCTCTGGCATTTTTACCACTGGCATTTTTACACCGAACCCACTAGTCAGATCGAGAACGCGTCAAACCTTGGTCAAACATATCGGTATTGCCGTCTTCTGTAAAACGTGAACCTCGCTTCACCCACTGTTAGCTTCATGCTTTACCTACTTTGTATGCAGTTAACACTAAGCAGTCCATTGTCGCTGGAAGGAACTAGGACGGCGTTCACGTTGACACATTCGAAAACTCCCTCCTACTACTACTACTACTACTACTACTGCTACTAATAATAATAATAATTACGGTAATGTTAATAATAAGAATCATAGAACTAGAATTTAATTCGTCATGACGACGAATTAGGTGGTCTGTCTTTCAATTTGTATGATCATGATCGTAATCAGGATGATCATAATAATGAGGAAATACTAAACTGGAGATAGGAAGTCAAGAATGCCATGAATGGAGATGCTTCTTGAGGACAGGAATGTAGCAAAATGTGTGAAACGGTCATTGTGAAATGATTATGGTGATGATGATATTTGGTGATGATGATGAAGATGATATAATGATGATGGTTATAATGATTATGATGATATAATGATGATGATGATGAAATAATAATAATAGCGATGATGATCATGACAGTGATGATAATAATGATGATGATGATGATGTAATGATGATTATGATGGTGATGATAATCATGATAATGAAGGGGATAATGATGAAGATTGATGATGTGATAATAGTGATGATTATGGTGATGGTGATTATGAAGATGATTGATGATATAATGATGATGATGGTGATAATGATGATAATGATGGGGATAATGGTGATGACCATGACTGCAATGACAGTGACCTTAACCATGCCAAATATGAAAGAGAAATCACATTTCGTTATGAAAATACGACCATAAGTTGATTTGTACAAAATGGCGCCTAGATGACGTCACGATAACCTGATGACCTTGAAAAAAATGTGGGAACTTGACCTTATTAGGACCGATGACTGACGAAAATTTGAAGATAATTGAGTAAGCCAATTTTGTGAAATTGTGATATCAAATAGGACTAATGATATTGCAGGATATCTTTAATACACTTCAGGGAATCAGATTTTCCATAGGGTTATACATAAACTACTGCACACTACTTTTTAATAGACATAACACGCAAAATAAGGCATTTTATTACTTAGTTTGTGATTGCTTATGTTATAATAGTCTAACAAGATGGTAAAATGAAAGGCAAAAAGAAGGAAAAAAATAATTTAATGACCCCACCGGGGATCGAACCTGGGTCACCGGAGTGAGAGGCAAGTGCCTCAGCTACAACATATTAAAATCTGGGCGAAAAACGACCAATAATTACGAATCTAGAGCCAAATTTGCATAAATGTGATGACGTCAAAACATGAAAAATGGAAATTTTGATTTCTGGCGCCATTTTGATGACGTCATAATGTTTATAAGGGTCAAATGATACATGAAATGAAATCTATCATTCATACCCTACCTGATGATGACAAAAAATTGGGGGTCAACGGACTATCTAACGAGCTATAGTGAATTTTGTATAGGCATGTTTTTGCACGTTTTTACGTTATTTTCGCCATAGACATGCGCACGGATTTTGAAGTTTGACGCGCCCGTACGACCTTATTATTGATTAAAAATGATTCCAAATTGATGGAAATGATGAAAAAAAGTGTCAGGATTGCAAATCAATCGAAAAAACAGCGTTTTAACGTTATTTACGACGTGCGCGCGCGTTAAACGCGCGCACGGACGCTTACGCACGGACGCTTACGCACAGAAATTTTTGAAATGCTCAAAATGACCTGAAACGTGTGCAGACTTGATCCTACGTGATTTTAAGCATTTCTAAATTTTGACGCGCGCGTACGCGCACGTCCTGACGTCTAGATGACCTGTGAGGACATGACTTGATGACCCGTCAGGTGAAATTTATGTGATGTGAATATAGCTGATTTTTGTAAATTTACAAGATCGATTATATCTTCATAATCGATCTTGTAAATTTACGCATTGGCGTATTGATGACGTCACGATGACCTGATGACCTTCAAAAGCTTAATGGACCATGTCCATGATTGACCTCATACATGGCATGAAACCACAGAACTCCAAAAGACGTAGAAGGCTCATACCCATTCACAACGCACAGATCGCGGTATCCTCGAAATACCCGCTGGAAGATTCGCTCGAGTGCACACGCCGCCATATTGCTTAGTCCTCGTTCTTTTCAGTGAGCTTACCGATCGTGCACGTCACAATGCCTATTATATTCGATCTTCTCAAAAGGGCCATCTGTCTATCATTTGAAAATTTTTAAGTCTGATTTTCCTTACATAAATGACATCAACTGAATGTGTATTACACATGTAACAGTTTAATTTTAGTTCTCTTTCAGGAGACAAGAGTTAAATTTCACTTCGTTTCCAAGATACTAAGTTTTGTAGTTCTCCTTCAAGGTACATCGGAGCCCGAGTTCATTTGTTCGCAATCATCCTTCTTGACACCCCCCCCCCCCCCCTTGGAAAAAACAAAAACAAATCACATACAAAACAAAAACAAAAACAAAAACGAAACATTTAAAAATAAAGATATTACTTATATGGTTGTACAACCTGTCATTTTTTGTCCAATGTGTTATCGATATAAATTTATATAAAGGTATTTTTTCAAGTACTGTATATTATTTTCCTTTAAACATTGGACAATTTTCCTTTTGATTTAATTTGATTTTTTGAAAAGTTTTAGTTTTGTTCAACATGCTACTACTGTGTTATGTTTATGTCCTGCTCCGTCTTTGATGATAATTCTTATATAAACTTGTTTTAGTGGATACATTTCACAATACTGCAGCTTTGCAATAATATGCTAGTTCACATGCTTAGCACCCCCCCCCCCCCCCCCCCCAGTTTAACAAATGCTTAACGGCCCTCGAATCAATATTATTCACCTTATCTTCTCTTTCTTAATACACACTGACATTTTTCCTCATGTACATGTAGGCTAGTAGCTCAACAATGAAGCACAAGCTTGTCACAGTACACCCCCCCCCCCCCACACACACAATGCACATGTCACTCTTCATAGCATTACACAAACTCAAAGAGAAGCTTACTACATTTGTAAATAAATTTACATTGTACACATACATCACAACTGGAAAAAAAAGAGAAAAGAAAGAGGAGAGGAGTAGGGAGATTTATCAACTGTTACAGGCAAATCTTATATTAAATTTTATGGAATCGAAAAAAAACAAAATTTAATAGTTAAGTTCAACATTTATTTTCCAAAAATAATTCAAAAGTTCACAAAATCGTTGAACAATAAAACTATGTTTTATTGCAGAAACTGACAAAGCATTGGCAAGTTACAAATTTTTCACACAAAATACATGTATTAGTACCAGTAGCAATGAATGTGATAGTTACTATATGTAAGTGCATATTGCCAGTGGTCACATTGCTACATAAGCCCCCATAGTCTGGCAAAATGCTACAGACAGTAAACTCTCATTATAAATTTAAGAACTCTATTACATGTATAAGACAGTTTTATCATAAACAATATTTTTCCCACCAGACTCAAATGCTCCTTTCTCTGTGTTCCTTTTTTTTTATGCTGGTCAAATATGAGATTCTTGATAAGTAAGCAAATTTTATGAGTCTAATCAATATCATTTAAGAAACAGATGAATATGATGATGGACTTGCTCATTTCAATCACAAATGATCCTTTCACTCCACTGAATAATATTTGACAATGTCTGCAAAGTAACCCATAATAAGGAGAGAAAACGAAGTCATTGTACCCATCACTATGTTGTTTGTTTTATGATTATCACAGATGCATGTAACTGTATCTCCATCAAGTATCTTTGGTTTAATTAATGAAAATAAAATTGCACGAGTAACTTTGGCATATGGATGTAAATACATGGATTCAGTGTTGTCTGCAAGGGGCTTGGGTTTGATCGGGGTACTGAGTTCTTGTCTGTAGGTATCACGTGCTGGATCCTCATTTGAACACTCGGCAATGTGAAGATTGGAGTCATCAACCTGTTTAAGGGCAGAGTGTGGTTGAGCAGTATCTCGTGGTATTGGGGGCTTGCACTGTTTGACATTCTGAAATGAGAAGGGAGGGGAAAAGTTAATCAAAAGTAGACAGTTACAATAAAAAAATAAATATCAAGTAACAGAGTCTGATGATGGAAAATGCATGAAAAGTTTTCAACTCTGTTTCTTTATATATATATATATATATATATATATATCAAATTAATCTTACATTTGCACAGATTTTGCAAGACAGTTGACTGCTAATCATTAGATCAACATTGGTTCAATCATTCTTTGTTACCTTAGTTCACAATCATAAAAGTTAAGAATATAATTTCGGCCCAACAAATTTACCTTTGATATTAGGAGACATCAAAAAAAAATGCATAAAATGAGAATTGCCTGTACCATTCACGTAAATATAAACAAGATTCAAATAAAAATAAATAAATAAAATTTTAAAAAACAGCTATAAATGCATATAATATAATGTATTATTTGTATCTAAACCCTGAATGTTGTTGGTGCCATAATGTTGCATGAACATTAGTTACCTTTATAAGATGTTGGGGAAAGTTGAACAGTGTTAGCACAGCATCTGAGCGGAGCCGAGTTGTCGGACCAGTACGATCGAAGCATTCCTCTGCAAAGTGGTCGGAGCATATGGACGAATACTGACCAGGTGTCCAGTTGTCTCTTCTCATGTTCACGATCCATCTCTTTAGGAGAGAACTATCACCTCTTGGAAATCTGAAAGTGGAAAAATAAAAACATAAGATCACAATTAATTTCTAGGAATTAATCCTAATTGAAAAGAATCTCTTTGGAAATACAAACTACATTGTAAGAAAAATCAGAAATGTTTGATAAAGAAATAAAAGAATTGTTTAATAATTTAATTTAATCAATACATTACTTTTTAAGTTAAAGGGCAATCCAACCTTGGTAATAAGATGATTTGTGTGAACGCAGAAAAATAAGAAAAATAGGATGGTGAAAGTTTGAAAGAAATCGGACAAGGACTAAGAAAGTTATGGATGTTTGAAAAATGAGATCACTACATCTATGCAAATCTCAAATTGTGACATTTTTGTGGACAACTCTCCCGTTTTACACAAAAATATCATTAATTTGCAGTTTTATTTGAGGCGCTTTTACCCTCGGGGCAGTAATATATTGGAGATAGCATATTGTTAATGTAGGTCCTCATAAAAGAAAAAGATCCTACTGAGTAGGCCCTAATACATTTTGTTATTCATTATTGCTTGTCCGATTTTGTTCAAACTTTCACCAATCTGCTTCTCTGATTTTTCCTCTTTCTTTTAAAGCAACTTGCTATTAATTAAGGTTGGATTTCCCTTTAACATCAGAATTCAGGTCAACCTCACTAACACAATTACACCACATATTACTCATACTTCTAAGAAAATCGACAATTAACGCGTTAACGACAGCCATGACAGTGTCACTCATCTCATGACCATCGCATCTTCAGTCATGTCAGTTCAGGGAAGTCATGCCATGGAAGTGAAGAAGAGTGAAGACGTAGACTGAACTTCTGAAGCGAAGTCTTCACAATCACAGACACAGCTCACTCTGTCTTCACTGTGAGTATTAATTACTAACTTAGATTTACCTATTAGGCCTTAGAGTTACATGTCATGACTGAGTTAGAATTTCTCTCTAAAGTCTAAGTCTAACTTTACTGTCAATAAAT
Source organism: Heliocidaris erythrogramma (assembly GCA_025617745.1). Classification (NCBI taxonomy): domain Eukaryota; kingdom Metazoa; phylum Echinodermata; class Echinoidea; order Camarodonta; family Echinometridae; genus Heliocidaris; species Heliocidaris erythrogramma. The sequence continues at coordinate 19,009,892 of CM046864.1, read as the reverse complement.
AACTGTCACAAAGTTTCACTGTCATGACCTGATGACTGAGTGTCAGTCATGTCAGTGTCACAATTTTTACTGTTCTTAAAATGGTTAAATTAGCTGCTTAGATCTCTTTAACTATTCTGTAGGAATGTCAGAAAGGTATGAAATGGTAATATTCATTAATTTAATTAAACAAGTTATTTATCTTTACTCAATGAGCGAATTTTCATAAGACCACATCATGAAAACTGCAGCGAGTAATTAAAATAAAACGGTAAAATGAACAGATGGGACTACGTACTACAAAAAGCCAAGTATCACGAAGAGAGTCGACATTGTCAAAACATCATAAATTATAACTTATTACTGAATTAATCAGATCAACTAACCTGTGGAAAGTTTTCCCGCGTCCTTTCTTCTGACGGTTAGTACAGTTATATGCCGTGCAAAACGGCATGGCGATGAAAATTACTCAAAAGTTCATGAATAGAATCTACATGTTAAATGAATTATTGCGCTTGACGATCCGCTATCTGAAGGACTAACCAAGATGGCGGATATCACGTGACCACGTACGAGCGACGGCGATAGTTTCGCACCCGCACAAGCCTTCTACGTCTTTTGGAGTTCTGTGCATGAAACTCGATGATATTGACCTGGCCGATTTTGAGATTTGGTGGCCACAAAAATTTGTTATAAAAAGAAGAAATAAATAAAAAGAAAATTTTGACAAAATTAAAAGTAGGTCTGTCATAAATGACAGACCACCTAATAACATTTAAATTGATGTATTATGGTTTAAAGCGCCATTTCCCGAGGATTCAAATGCAGCAAGTAATCAAAAAAGTTAATATCTTCGGCACAGTGATGACGATGATGATCATGAGTAACTGCCATATTAAATGACTCGCTCAGAGATGATCGATGGTGATGATTATTTATCTCTTTGTCAAGTGATAAGGAACGCATTCTCAAAGCCACGATAATGACACTATCATCGTCGAACCCAGACTGTACGCCTCAAGTTAACGTAAGCTTAGGAATACTATCCCATCTTATATCAAGAGTTCATCCAAGTGTAAAACCCTCCTCACGATGTATTGTTTAGAAAGAAATGAATAACATGTCACAGTTGGAAATTACAATATCTGTCTTTCCTTCCATGCCTTTTATTTTTCTTTTCCTGAACGCATATAAACGTAGATATATGCCCAATGAAAGTACTGCATCACTGAAATTTATTAAAAGAAGACCGTAACGATAAAAAAATATTATTTAAAGTGCCTTCACGAAGAGAAGTGTCGAAACTCATGACATCATCTATTACTCGAATGGCAGTAAGAGTAGTCATAAGAAAAAACAATAAAAATGTATTTCTTTATACATTTGGCTTTACTTGTCATCAATTTTGAGAGTAAAGGTTTAAAGGTAAAGATGAGTTCTGATCATGCGATCACAATGTGAAAGAAACTGTCTCAAAGCAATTGGGAAAAGTTGATCATGTCTACATAAGAATAGGTGTATAATGAGAGGTTCGGAATCATCATGAAATGATAACAAATTGACTCACTCTCGCTGCGCAATGCACACATAAGTGGGTATATGGGACTGCACTTAATCTTTAAACATCCATAAAAACAAGTCCAAAACAAATTTTCCAATCAACCTTGCCTAATAGGTATAATAAAGATGAATATGCCTGGGAATCGTGACAAAGTCGTCTTTCTTTTCTCCATTTATACATGCTTTGATCGGGGTGGGGGGGTGGGGGGGGGGGGCACTCAGTTGCATTACTTGAAATCATAAACTGGTGTCATAAATGAATTCCTTCCATGCCTTTTATTTTTCTTTTCCTGAACGCATATAAACGTAGATATATGCCCAATGAAAGTAGTGCATCACTGAAATTTATTATAAGAAAACCGTAACGATAAAAAAATATTATTTAAAGTGCCTTCACGAAGAGAAGTGTCGAAACTCATGACATCATTTATTACTCGAATGGCAGTAAGAGCAGTCTTAGGATAAAACAATAAAAATGTATTTCTTTATATATTTGGCTTTACTTGTCATCAATTTTAACTTCCTATAAACTGGGAACGTTAAAGGTGAAAGAGTAAAGGTTAAAAGGTAAAGTTGAGTTCCGGTCATGCGATCACAATGTGAAAGAAACTGTCTCAAAGCAATTGGGAAATGTTGATCGTGTCTACATAAGAATAGGTGTATAATGAGAGATTCGGAATCATCATGAAATGATAACAAATTGACTTAAAGTAGAACACTGATGATTTTAAATATTGGCTTAATACTTATTATTGCATAGATGGCATAAATTAAACAAGGTTATCCAAATTTAAAGCTTGGAAACATTTTAATTAATGATTATTATCAATTATAAAACGGTAAAATACAGCCCCCGATATAGCAGCTGAAAAGCTCCTTGAACGCTGCTGAGATGTGTGACGACACAAGAGGGGCGAGTCCTGTCTAAGCAGACGATGTCCCATAACATTATACACATTTTTCAGTGCCTGTTTTGTCATCTCCTCTTCACTTATTTCTCTTACTTGACTAGCGTCAGTCTTAATGTTAGTCTGTTGCCTCACTCTTAACTTCGTGTATGGTATTATTTTGATGAAAAATGCAGCGTTAAAAAAATAAAGGAATCAGTCACTTGTAAACAAAATAAGACGCCATTGTATTTTCAGCTGCTTGCACCGCGGCATGTTCGGCGTTTCAAGAGGGAACGAATACCATCCAGCTATTATTCGCAGGGCTTTTCAATTTGAAAATGGGGTTTATTTCATTGATCATTGACCCTTCTCCTGTGTATTTACAATCAAACGGTTTTAGTTATCAGAATCAGTTCACTTTCTCTTTTAGAATGGTGTGAAATAAGGTCATGTTTAAATGTACCAAACTCTTTATAATTTGATAAATAATTGCATTGCAATTACGTTCATTCATTATAGGACGTCGTCTGCTTAAGCAGGATCGATCCCTCGTATGACGACATCAAAACATCGCTATATTTCTGGCGAATCCTCGGATATTCCACATGCTGAGAAGAGCTTTTATTTATGTTGTTTTTATAATCATCATATACGCAGTTGACATAAAACTTATACGATTGCCATCTGTAAGCTTCCCAATTTCTAGTGATACATTAATTGCCATATTTGTGATTTTCTTGAGTGTTCTACTTTAATCTCGCTGAGCAATGCACAAATAAGTGGGTATATGGGACTGCGCACACATGGGCATGATGATCATTTGAAGAACAATCCTTTTCAGTGGTCATTTCTACTAAGATGTTTCTCCAAACTGGCTTAAAAGGAATGAAAAAGCTCACCATTTCCTGAACTCAACCTTCTATTTAACCCCTATACCGTGCCACCCATTCTGTACATTCCCCCCTTGTCTGGCCACCCCAAAAAGGCAAAGTCAGACTTTAACCTCCATGCATGTTTATCACCATTTTATCATCCTACACATTTAATTTATACACAAAATATACTCTCTAATATATCCTTTCAGTGAAAACATTAAAAGTAATTCATTTTTCCACCCCTAAATTCACAAACTAAACGATTTAAAAATCTTTCTTTTTTTTTTTGGTAAAAACTCTTTTCTTCTCTGTTCATACATGTAAACCCTATTGACCCATTTCAGAGCACGTACAATAGGAATGTTCCATTCAAGAAAAATAGGGGTGTTGCATTAGCAAGTTCATTGGACCAATCCAAGTGAAAAATAGGGGTTCTGTCAGAAATGTACGGAGGGGCTAGCATTACAAAAAATAAGAAGAATAAATAATTAGGATGATATCATGTATCCCTACAAAATATACCTATTGTACAGTTTCACCGTCCATTCAAATTGATAACCATTCAGGAAGGTTTTACAGGGAGATAATCTCAGCTGAGAGCTTTCTATTCATAGTGTCTGGACCTGAACTTGTCTTTTCTTCGACAAAAAGTCTTTGCAGAATCCTGCCTCTTTGTCCTATTACATAACGCTCCTTTGTTCCATTTCCTGTCGTAGAAATGCCTATAGGATGGAGTTTTTGTATTATAAGCCCAGGATACCTTCTTTTATGTATTTACTACATTGTGATCACAGTTTATAGAAGTAAGATAGTGGGAATATAATGTACATTCCGAGTTATGTTTTGGGAGAGTAGAAATAAAACATACGTATATATGCATGTATATATTTCACCTATTAAACAGGGTTTTCCCCCTGTCATTCTAATATCAGTTTGTCAAGATATAATGTTGGGTTTGTGAAGAAAAGTTTCATTTCTTTTTTTTGAAAGGGGGGGGGGGGGGTGGATATAAAATATGAGATCATCTCTTGCGAGAGAGGCATGGGCCCAGGCTGGAGCAGGCTGAGCCTGAGGGATGTCGCTCTCTTCCCAATCACTGTCGTCTGATTCTGTCTTCGACTCGGAACTTATGTCCATAGGTTCCACGTCAAAGTCTCCATTTTCGCTGACATTGTCAGCAACATAGAGATCATGGTATAGTTGTCGTGCTTCTTCTCCGTAATATAATTTCGCGGTAGTTTTCTGGTCATGGTTGGAGCATTCGAATTCGAAAGTACTGCATCACTGAAATTTATTATAAGAAGACCGCAACGATAAAAACAAATATTACTTAAAGTGCCTTCACGAAGAGAAGTGTCGAAACTCATGACATCATTTATTACTCGAATGACAGTAAGAGCAGTCATAGGAAAAAAAAATGAAAATGTATTTCTTTATATATTTGGCTTTACTTGTCATCAATTCTGACTTCCTATAAACTGGGAACGTTAAAGGTGAAAGAGTAAAGGTCGAAAGATAAAGTTGAGTTCTGGTCATGCGATCAGAATGTGAAAGAAACTGTCTCAAAGCAATTGGAAAATGTTGATCGTGTCTACACAAGAATAGGTGTATACTGAGAGGTTCGGAATCATCATGAAAATAACAAATTGACTCAATCTCGCTGGAAAGCACATGCAATGCACACATAAGTGGGTATATGGGATGGCACACACATGGGCATGAATGATCGGCCCGAACAATTCTGCTATTTCTTGTCATATGTCGAATATAACATCATTTGAAGAACAATCCTTTTCAGGGGTCATTTCTACTAAGATGTTTCTCCAAACTGGCTTAAAAGGAATGAAAAAGCTCACCCTTTCCTGAACACAACCTTCTATTTAAGGTTTATCCCTCCCTTAAAAGGAAGCTTTTAGTTCTGTAAATGGTAAAATATAATTTGTGAGCTTTCTCAATCTTTGTATGTTAGTTTGAAAGATTATCATGGTAGATATCTACCCTGAAAAGGATTGCTTTTCAAATGCTCTCATATTCAAAATATGATAAGAAACAACTGACATGTTGGGGCCGAACATTTGTTCGCTTACTCACTCCTGATGACGGGCAGTCAACCTGCCCGGAACGTCGAGACGCCTCATCTCTCCTACTCTTCATCGCCGAGACTTCTCACCGGATCTGCTCTCCACCGCCGAGACTGGTCACCTCTCCTACTCTTCTCTTCCAGCCACCTTTTTCTTCTGGTTTACAGTCCTTCTAAGGACTTCACTCTCACGAAAGATAATTTCTTATACCTTATCTCTCTCTCGACTATCAATTTCTCATTTTCTCCCCTTCTCTCATCATTCTCTAACCTCATTTCTATACCCCAACACTCCTTATCAGGACTAACACATTACCGTTTTAAACATCCATAAAACAAGTCGAAAACAAATTTTCCAATCAACCTTGCCTAATGGGTATAGTAAAGATGAATATGTCTGGGAATCGTGACAAAGTCGTCTTTCTTTTCTCCATTTATACAATATGCTTTGATCGCGTGGGGGGAGGGGACTCAGTTGCATTACTTGAAATTATATTTTATTTTTTATGTTTTCAGGCTTTCTGGATTAAGAGTAGCAACCAAGCTGAATTTACTTCAATACCCATCTAGAACACAAATCAACAATCTCGGTCTTGTACATGGTATATGGTACCGTCTACTGGACTAAATTCCGAAAATGAAAAAGGGTTCATAATTCCGAAAATGAAAAAGGGTTTATATTTCGGAAAATAGAAAAGGGTACTTGAACGGGGTACTCTCGCTATTCATATAGACCGCTATTCATAGAAAACAACTATTCATTTAACACCGTTATGAATAGTGGTCCTAAGGAATGGAGGTCCTTATGAATAGCGAGGTAATTTGCCTATGATTTACTTACTATTCATACAAAATTCCATTTTTTGGAATTATGAACCCTTTCTCATTTTCGGAATTACGAACCTTTTTTATTGTCGGAAATACGAACCCTATTTCATTTTCGGAATTACTAACCCTATTTCATTCTCAGAAATAAGACCCTTCAGAATTATGAACCCTTTTTCATTTTCTGAAAAAAACGAACCTTGGGAATTACAAACCTTCGGAGTAACGAGCCTTCGGAATTACGAACCTTTCAGAATTATGAACGTTCGGAATTATGAACCGGCGGAAATATGAACCTTCGGATAAACGACATGTAACCCTTCCCGAAAAGTTCGTAATTCTGAAGGCTCGTTACTCCGCTTTTTCAAATGTATGGGCCGAACATTTGTATGTAGTCACATACACATATTTCTGTGTGCAGGGCATGAGATTCTCAGCAAGATTGAGTCTATTTCTAATCATTTTGGTGATTCTAAAACCTTAGCCTACAGCATACACCAATAATATTTTATGTATATAATCAACCTTTCCTTATTTTCACAATTCAATAGCATGACCAGAACTCAACTTTAGGTTTAAGAAATACAGAGGTGCAAAAAAGAGAAAAGAAGGTCAATAGGCCTACCTGACCGCCAGATTTCATCCATACACCTAGTAAGACAACCCTACCTATAAAAATGCGATGCCTCCGCTACGCCACTCATAAAATGCATGCATGATATGTAACCATTATTTGGACGTAGTTTTGTTCGTTGCGCATTGGTTTAAAAGTTGTAAATCACAAGCACATCTTATACTTAGGTAAGTTTGTATGTATAATTATATGATAGTGGTCTTAATTTATAAGCAATCATATGTCATCATTTCTTCCATTATTGTTTTGTCACTTAAATCTGGTAGTTTAGGGAAACTTTGTGGCGCGTAAAAACGCAGAAAAACGCATATGACAAAATTATACAAATGAAATATTATTCTATAGAGGCAGAACCAAGATATTAGGATGTAGAATTAGTATTTACCTCTTGGAATACTTTTCAGCTAAATAATATGAAAAACTTTATTGAGATATGTTTGATTCTAATTTTAGAAGCATAGGCAAAGCTGACAATTTCCTCTCTGCGTCTTTCACGCGTCTCTATGCGCCATTGTGTTCACTAAGCTAAACTTAAAGGCATTGAGTAACTTTGTTGGAGATCAGAAAAAAAAAATCTGCATTAGCTCATGCTGCAATCATAATTAGAAACCTTTAGGTCAGTCGGGAATCGTATGACTTTTACAGGTCATTTGCTGATTTCATTATCAAGATATTTATGATTTAAAATCGAAATTTTATAAGCGTATGGCATGACGCTTATAACTTGTAACGGTCGGCATACCTCCTCTCTCGGCAAACGCACAGCGTATACGTCTATTTGCATTGGCCTGCCGCTGTGGGGTGTAATGCTGACAGAGCTTGCAATACCAAGGATTGATAACTCGGCAATACTATCGCGCGCTAGAGAAAGCTTGAGCGCTGGAGCTCATCCCGTGGGCAATGGGCTAGCCTAGCCTGTCGATCGCCTGGCCTGGCCGGCGGGCGGTCGCTGGGGTAGTCGCGACATCGTGTGTGATTAGATTTACCAAATTTTGATTATTGCATGGTAATCCTACATACATGAATAACAAATGTTTTTGCCTGACAATAAAGAAAGAGAAAGAGGAAACAAATGAAAAGGCATTTAAAAGGGGGAAGGGGAGGTCGCACATTTTGAAACATGGACGAAACAATCCATACGACCAGCTCTATACCAGAGACGTACTAGAAGTTGTGTAAGGGAAGGAGGGGCTGCGCTGCTGGAGCTCGGATCCCGGCCGGAGGGAGAGAGAGGGAGAGAGATCGGAGTGGAGGAAATGCAGCCCTGTCGTCATTTATATAATATTGACTGGCCTTGAGGGGGACATCGAAAAATGTTGCCCGCAACAGAATCATATTGTCCCGAGTCGAAGGCGAGGGCAATATGGTTCTTTTAAGGGCAACATTTTCGATATTCCCCGAAAGTAGAGCCAGTCAATATTATTATTATTACCTATATCAAGTATATCATGTATATACCTATCTTGTAGCAATGACGGACGTCTGTTTGCCTGTCAGTCTCTCTGATTTCAGATCATTTATGCAGGTATGTAATCTGGGCCAAGCAATTGTGACGTAATTATTACCGCGCGTATCCATTGTTTAAGCCTACAATTTAACGCGTACACAATACTGCGCGTATGTACTTTAATAAAAGCGCACTGACAAGAAAAGGTGGATGTTACTCGGGCTCAATTAATGTTGACCGCACTTTTTGTACACAAAGTGAATGGTGAAACCAAGCCCCTAAAGCGGCCGCCATTACGCTGTAACATTTGGGCACGATTTGAACGCGCCCGAAGCCCCCGATGCATTATTCATTTTGTACGATGCTCCCCTACAGTGTATATGCTTTACACACAGGTAAAATATAAATGTGGATCAGTGTCACGCATGCGCATTAAGAAAGGTCAAATCCGCTTAATCTATTCATGTATGCTAATGTATTCATCACTTGGCTAATGACGGCGCATCGATAATTGACGAATGGGCGTCATTCATATGGTGTCATTAAATCTTTATGATAATTAGGTCCCAACATGTGATCAGTCAGCACAAAAGGGTTAACGTCGTTCCACTTAAATAACGTTACTTGGTCGAGTTCAATGAGTTGTATACCGTAGTTATGAAGAAGATAAATTCATGTTGTTCACATTAAATTTATCACATGTCATGAATTAAGAGAAAAAACTTTTACATTCATAATAAGTAATTTTTCAAATTACTTTTTAATAAATTTACTATCTTTGACCAGTAGGATAATGTTATTAAAAAAAAGGGGGGGGGGGAGGGGGAGTGTGTATAATAATTGAAGGCCAAATTAAGGTAAGAATAAAATATCAGCCGGTGTAGAAGAAGAGGTATCCTTTGATTTTCTTGAGGGGCAACTTTCGCATTGATACCAATTTGTGAATCTTATAATTGTACCTTTCAAAGAGAATTATGAACCTTGAAAATTCGGCCATTTTAGTTGACCCGAAAACTATTACATTTTTATTCTTTACTTTCTTTCCCTCTTTCTCACCCCCCCCCCCCCCCCAGCATACCCGGGGTGGGGGTGGGCAAGGGGACAGACTGCCCCCTAACAGCTTTTGACCCCCCCCCCCCCCTCTATTTTTTTGAAAGACAAGTATAAGTCTATTTAAGTGTGCCACCCCTTTCTTTTATAACATATAACCTTTTTCGAAATTCATATTTTGCTTGTCAGAGAATTATGGAGGAAAACTGGACCTCATCAAATCTGGTAACCCCCGCCCCACCCCCCGAATTTTGGAGGAGGAAAAAAAATTCTCGAAGGGCTAGCTAAAAAAAATTCCCCTCCCCCATTTTCATCAAATCTTCTTTCACCTTTCCTCATCTTTTTTCTTCCCTCCCCTTTCTCTCTCTCCCTCTCTCTCTCTCATACACACACCTCTATCACACGTCCTGGTTCATTTTGGAGGGGAAAAAATCTTGGAGGGCTGGCTAACCCCCCCCCCCCCCAAAAAAAAAAAAAAAAAAAAAAATCATAGTCTTCTATTTCACCTTTTCTCATCTTTTTTTCTTCCCTCTCTCTCTTTTTTATCTCTCTCTCTCTCTCTCTCTCTCATACGCACCTCGATCACACCCCCATCCCCATATGGTTCATGTCATTGATATAACGTGAGAGGACCTTTATCATGTTCACATGCAAATTTTCAATAACAATTATCTTTCTTACAATCAAGATTTAAGGTGCAATTTTATGCACACGTCAATTCGGGAATAGTTAGATTTTCTCACTTTTTAATGAATATTTTTGTACATGCAGAAATGATAACAGTTTTTAGAGATGTTTAGACATTGTATTACTTCTTAAATAAACCCATCATTTATCTGCAGTCATACTCCTTCATGAGTTCTATTACAACTGACTTGTCATGGTCAAATAATATCATTCTTTTCTTGACAGTAGTACAAATATGTACATGCATTAAAAAAATGAATTTCAATATAAATGAATTTCAATATAAATGAATTTCAATATAAATGAATCATACATTATTAATTTCAATCCCTATTCAAGAGGTAAATTATTGAATTTACACTGGAGAAATAGATACTATTAACTTTTTACCACTACACCCCACAAAAGAAGAAATAATAAAAGAAATAAATGACCATCTAATTTCCATGTTCAATACGCACACCATGTTACTCTTGAAAAACAGATAATGTGAGTCTTTAAACAAAGAACCTTGATGGGAGGAATTTTAATTTGTAAACAATTTTTTAGGCATTTTACTCCCAGTGTTAAAGATCGTATGCTCGATCTGTAATGAAAAAAAAATTCCTCCCATCAAGCTTCTTCGTTTACTAACCATTGTCTACGGCGGACTGTTGAGTATTAATGAGTCAGAAAGAAGAGGATCTTGGGTATTTGATTCCAGTTCATTGTGACTTGGCCGTGAACCAGAATAGCCTGGTGGTTAAGTCGCTGTCCGGAAAGCAGTAGATGACAGGTTCGAATCCCGCTGGTTCCAATTTTTTCTGACATGTGTTTTTCATTACAGATCGAGCATACGATCTTTAACACTGGGAGTAAAATGCCTACAAATTTGTTTACAAATGTGAGTCTTGTTGACACTTCTAAGAAATATAAATCAAATGATTCATCTTCCTTTTAGTTGGTACATGTATATTGCATATTAATAGTATTAAAAGTCTAACTAAAAAGGGGGAGGGGCAGGAGAAACACACACAGAGATCTAATTCTATAGTTTGAATCTAAATAACAGGGATGCCACTTAGAATTGATAAAAAAGTGGGAAAATCATCTACAATGGGCCCTTGGGTACTACATAAACAGTGGTTTTATATGGCCAAAATTATGTTGAAAAAGTAGGAATTGCTACTTTTGTCTGAACAGTGGCATCCCTGAAATAAAGTATTGAATAGTATGGATTTTCTCTGAAGATCAATACTAGAATAGTAATTAAATTAGCACAAATTCACAGAATCAGTTAATTATTATTATTAATTATTATTATTTGTTATACATGGTGAGAAGATTTAATAAAGGAGAGGCCAAGTGGCTGTGGCAGTGATTATCTTTATTTCATTAGGGGCCATGTAATGTCACTAGGCCACATAGAAGAGGAAGACCTCCTCACAATAACGAGCTACTACACAAAATGGCTGCATGTGACTGCAACATTTGACATGGGGAGGGGGTGGGTAAGATGGTAAGATATAATTGAAGAACTTTAACAGGGACCGCGGAACCGGTGGGGGGGGGGGGGGGCCCACCTTTTTCAGTAAACACGTGCAAACGTACGGCAGCGAAAAAATGTGGTAATACACGCAGCCCCCCCCCCCCCCCCCCCCCACTAAGCCCCTCCACTTTCCAAGACGTTCCGCGGCGCCCGTTTAAAACCCCTCTTCCGCCATTCTAATGATGCATATTAGACTGGAATCCAGGTATGATTTCAATATGAAGAAATTTAGATGTTTATCAAAGCAGGGGTCTATTTCACTGAAGAGTTGAAGTAGAAATCCATGTCTGTTGAAAGAAAAGAGGAAAGAGTTTAGAAAATAGCATCCATTGTGTATTTATAATTTAGCAAGCAACAATTAGAATTTGCAAAAAGACTGAAATTTAGAGTTTCCTATTAATAGTTAACATCGACTCTTTAAATGATATTAATATAATAATAAGTGGGAATTCTCAAAAGTATTTAAAGAGGAAAAAAGTTTTTTCCAGTTGGACAGATAAAATTTTCAAGGCTATTCAAAAGAAACTAAATTAGTAAAGTCACAAGAAAATGGCTTCTTAAACCAAAAAGTGTGTACCTTGATTGTATTGAGGTACTAATAACAACCAGGGGCGTTGATTATGGGGTGGTAAGTGGGCAGTAGGAGGGCAAATAATATAGTTTTGCCCCCCCCCCCCCAAAAAAAAAAAAAAAAAAATAATAATATATATTTCCCTGACTCATGTTACCTTGGAGAAGCTGGCAATTAAGAGGCATTGAAAAAATCATGAAGGGTGCTATTAGGCTGTTTTGCCCCCCCCCCCCCCCCCTCCGAAAAACACATTGACGCCCCTGAAGGCTGATAGCAATCTTACTCTTAAAGCATATGCCTACCATGCAAAACTGAAGCAGCTAAGTAGTAATTGTTCCTCTCAGAATTTGTCTTCATTCTCAGTAGGTAAGCATTCCTCTTCATCATCATCATCTGTTGTAGAATAGACGAGGTAGAGAAGCATTACCCTGTATTAAGAAAAAAAATCACACAAACACTCATCCTCACCCTCTTCATCTTTTCAAAGAGGAGACTAACTACAATAGATTTATGGACTGTAATCAATAGTGTCATATTTGGCCCTAATATTACTACTACTAACAATAATAATGATCATAATGATAACAATAATAATTAAAATAATAATATCATCAATAACATACATTCACCCATCTTATTTTGTTTTGTTTCTGTTTGCAGGAATTAATGAAATGTTAAATGTAATAATTAAGGGGACTAAAATTGTATTTATGACATCCCACTGAACATCCCTTAACCCATTGCCTACGGGAACCGGGTGGTCCCTGTATTAACCCTATGGGATTTGAGAATTCAGTGGTCAACGGGTTAAATATATCATAATTGATATTTAAAGACACTAAACAGCTAATTTCATATTACACTGAAAACAGATCTCAGTGGTGGATAAAGGAAAAATGACAAATTAATTGTCCATTCCTCAGAAAAAAGAAAAAAAAATTGTTGTTTTGGTTGGACAATGTTAACTAAAAATGCCACTCTTTATTGTGAACACATCATCACCCCCCCCCCCCCCCCCCACCTCCTCCCCGGTTAACTGATCCTGGATCCACTATCACCACCAGACCTAGTCTATAATTTTTAGCTGTAATAGGTATAGGTCTAACTAGTTAGGTCTAGTCCCTAGCCCAGGGATGCTGCCACGAACGCTATGCGTTCAGGCTGCCGCAGTAAGGTCTAGACTTACCTGTTTATTTCTCATGTCTCATCAAGTAGGACTTTCCACTTCATCCGGCACCTCCAACAGTTGTTAAGTTATGTAAGGAGACCTAGTAGATCTTCAAGTAGATCAGCCACAGGTTAGTTCCTTGCCATGTTTATCTGATGGAAATCAAAGTCAACATGAATGAGACTAATGAATGCAATACTGAAACAAAGGCCATCCAGCTATTTAATACTCAGGGGAGATTTATTACCTCTTTAAAAAGGCCTTTGATTCTGGTCTATAATCAACACTAATTTATGTACCCCCTTCTCTCTCTCTCTCTCTCTTGAAATGTAAAAAATATAAAACCTCATCACCATGATGCTAGCCTAGACCGAAATTTCTCTCTCGTTCGGTCTAGATCATTAGATGCTTGCCTAGCTAGCCTTGGCTTTGGCCTTGGCTCAACTTTAGAAGAAAAAGGTGGGCCAAAGCTCATCTAACATTAGTACACCTAAGCAAATTAACTTTTACTAAGAACCACTACGTTAAAATTACAACCCTGCATTACCAAACTCTGTACATGTACACAAAGTAAACCTTGACCTGGACTGGTCTCTGGAAAATACTAGTAGGGGGCCTATATTAGTAGTTGAAACCCCCTCTTCATTCTCAAAAAAAAAACTTACAAGAACAGACTACGCTACAGAATCAATTAATTAGAAAGGGTCTCACCTGGGCCCTTTGTCTTTCAGAATATAACGGGGTCTATGCGTCTACATCTAACTTAGATAACCAAATCATCGAAATACAGACTAAGTTCGATCTATTTCGAGGTTTACGAAATCTGTCAGCCATTGGCATTGACATCAATCAATAGATCATCTATCGAAACGTATCTAGATAGTCCCGCCCGAAAGTCCGGGTAAGCCGTCACGAGTGACAGGGTGGTAAGGGCAATCGAGCTGCAACATTTAGCTCATGACGATGAAAATTGAATTGAAAGTTCGAGAGTAGATTACACATTGTTTCATGACATACAGCTCTGTAGAATCCCTTCAAAATGTAGAGAAATTGAAACAGATTACTCACAATGGCAGAACTTGTTATAAATATAATCTAATTTTCGAAAATTAAGCATAAATACAGGTGTACTCACCTCTAAACTTTCCACAACTTTTTTTACTTTGTGCGGGTGACGTCAAATTCACAGCGGAAGTGACGAAGGGAGGTCAAATCGTCCCTTTTCAATCACATTCATATTCATAAGGTCCGGTCCAATCAAAGTTTGATAAATCGAGTATGCAAAACAAAAATGAATAATGCATAAGGAGTTTCTCGATACTTTTCGATATTTTCTTGGTACCGGGGGCTTCGGGAAAATGAAATGTTACCAAATGGGCGTGGCCGAATCAGGGCCGAATACGCTTAGCCTGAATGGTGACGCTACAGCTTATATGCAAATGAGGGAAATCCGCGGGTGCTACCTTTCCGTCTATAAGTTTTAATTTGTCTATGGGTGAAACCCGGAAGAGGGAAAATATGAGGGAATGATGACCGCTCAGAACTAGGTCATTCGCGGACCGCGCAAAATATGAATATTAATTGCCCTGTAAAAGTGTCCCATATAGGTAATAATCACAATTATTGCCTTACGAGGCATGGGCTGGTTTCAGAGCTCGCCACTCTGTTTTTATTTTCGGGTAACGGCCACCGCGCGCGGAGTTCGAGTGCCCGCAGGTCCAATAAATTTATTTCTCGCTCTCGAGGAAATGGAATCATTCATGTCGACAATGTTTAGCAAAATAAAGGAGGCGACCCCCAGGAGTGAAAATATCCCCTTACGCCCATGTCACATTTTCCAAACTAATTTCGGTTACTAGTCGTCAAGATATACATTGTACTGGAAATAGTGCGGGGGCGGGCATATCGGCCTATGCGGTTGGATGCTTAGACAAATTTCCAATACTACAATCGGAGGATAGAGAGAAATGTCAAGAAAAGCCTTTTTGTATCTTCAGAATAGCAGGATCATGCGATCGATTGAAGACTGATGAAACAATGAACAGATAAGATTTTATTTTGTCTCCTTGGACGGGGAATTGATTAGGGAGACGTAATACTTGTCATAAGTCATTGTCATTTTGGGCGTAATTGTCATTACGCCCAAAATCATCCAAATGTTTGTGGTAAATTTTCTCAAAATGAAACAAAAAATCGGAAGTCCATACCAGTAATGTATTCGACTCCAGCGGTCCGGGCCGAACTTGACCCAGCCCCTACCCTCATAGGCCTACGACTGATTAGCCAAATCATCTGGCTAAGGAGTGTAAGCTTCTTGCTCTGACTGGGGAGGTGGAAGAGAGATCTCTCTTCTACCTCCTTGCTCTGATCAAGGAGTTATGACAGAACTCCTTGCTCTTTACATATAGCCCACACTTGTGAAATTTGTATTGCTGCGCTCCGCGGTTCACTACGGCTTCATAAATAGTCTTTTCACCGGGTAGCTGCAGAATGCTCTTTTTCAAAGAGAGTTTAGACTGGGCATGGACATCAATTTCTGTCAGCAAACGCCTCGCCCTTCCCTCTCTCTCTCTATATACACATCCTTACTCTAACACGTTCACAGGCTTCCATCTAATCACGATGTTGGTTCAGGCAAGGAGTTATCACAAGTGTTTTTTAGTTATAAATTTGGTTTAGTAAATAAATACACGTAGATGCAGAATACATGAAATGAAGAATAAAATTAATGCAAGAAGGTAGGCCTACCCATGCACTTACCGGGGGAGGGGGGGGGGGGGGATGTCCAAACAAAAGGGAAATTTTTAGGTGGTCGAACACCCCCTTTTTGTGTTATTGTAAGTCAGCACACACCTTTTTTATGTTTAAAACGCCGCCGCCTTAGAATTCTTAACTTTTTTTAAACACTTATTGGATAATTTTTGAGTGAAAGTAACCCCCAAATAATGTTCCTTATTTTTCTTTTTGTTAGGCTTGTCAGAGATTTTTTTGAGTAAAAAGACCCCCAAAATATTTTAACAAATCCTGGGTATGCCACTTGGCCTACTAATATTTCAAAATTCACTTTGGGATTGTGTTCGCTCTTCACTACTCTCCCCTCTCTCTCAATATCTCCATCGCTGCTTTCTTCCTCATCCTCTTCTCATGATTTGTTTCTTCATCCTTTCCTTCCTTTCTCTCAATGGCTTGATTTTACAGTTTTTTTGCACCTCTCCATTTAGTCCTTCTCTCTTATTCCCTCTCCTTTCTGACCCTTCACAAGAAAAGGAAGTTCAAATTAAAGGAAAAAGTTAATTTTTTGTTTTAATAAGGGTATATTCAAATTACAATACAACAGAAATTAAAGACCAACTGGTTCGGACCATTATGTGGCTCTATATGGCTGGTAAGGGCAGGGATTTTTCAAGAAGGATATTATCAGTGGCAAAGGATGTATCAACATTTTAAATTATATATCTGGACATAATATTTCTTGGCAGCAACAAGTGCTGAAGACAACATGCAAGTTGTCTTTAAAGACCTCAGCCTGACCGAATTTTGAAATATACCCTTTATTCATCCACGGGGAGCTATATATTTTCTGAACAAATTGAAACCAACTTCATGAGATTCCGTTTCCTGTGGAATGAGTAACAGCGTCCCGAATGTTGAGCCCCGGTGGTTTGGACCCCGTCTCTGAGGAACGCTACTTTGCGGGGGGTGAAAATTTGATGACGACATATCGTGTAGACGCACTCGGAGCTGTATACATGACATGTCGTCACACGTCTAGCGACCCCCTGCAGTGTTACGCCATAGGGAGGGGGCGGACCAAAAAAATTATCTTTTTTATTTTTTATGGATAAACGGAGACGAAAATTTATGAATAACCAGGGTAATTATATTCTTTGTTTACTAAGCTTTACGTCAATATATGGTTGTTTTGGGTCAGGCTGAGGTCTTTAACACTTTTCCTAAAGATTCAGGAAGGGGGGGGGGGGGGGCACAAGTCACACCCACTCATCCTATTACCACCATCACACCACCAAACCGACCAGTTCTTTGCCATTCAGGGTAATTTTGTTCTGGGTCTTGTGTCGGTCTTATAAGTGTGATTGAGGTATTAGGAAGATGGACAAGGAAAAAAGCCATCAATTGATAAATGTAAAAAAAAAAAAGAGGCAAATTTCATTTTCTCTACATGTACAGGAGTTCACTGCTACTGAATTGCCATTCACAATAATAAAATTCCATTTGTACTATATATGTAACCAAATTTCAAAAAAGTCACAGCAAAACTTAATTAAGTCAAAATCACATTTCCATGGAGAACAAGAAAAGTCCAGGCCGGTCCACTCTGATATCGTCTTCCCATCTTTTCTTCTGTCTTCCTCTTTTTCTTCCACCTTTCACTGTGCCTTGCAGGATGGTTTTTGCAAGACCCGAAGAATGTGAAACATGCCATATCATTTCCATTTGTGCTTTTTCACGGTCATGAGGAGTTCTTCGTATGGCCCAATTGCTTGGTGGATGATGGTGCGGACCGTCTCGTTGGTTATGTGGTCTTTATATGAGATGCCTAGTAATTTACAGAAGCATCTCATTTCCATTGCTTGAATTCGCCTCTGGAGGTCTCCTGTGAGGGTCAAGGATTCCCAGGCAAACAGGTTGATGGATAGGACGAGTGATCTCATCAATCGTATCTTGGAACTGAGCAAGACCAGGAAGTCTAACACCGTAACTAAGCTGACAGTGGCAGGGAATCCAATCAGCACATACAACAGTTTGGTGGTGCTGTAATAAAAGAAAAGATAGTTTCAAAAAAATGAATTAGAATTTCAATGATATAGAATTTTTCTTTTGTGAAAAGGCCATCGCCTGAATTCATGAATACTTCTGTAAGGGTAGTACAAGCAACTTACTAATGTCCAAACAAATCAGACAGGAACTAACAACTGCCTACAAAAATTACTTATACTGACAAAAATCTCTATCTGTACTACAGAATCCCATAAATTATTCATCATAAGAATATAAAATGTAAAGTAAATCCATCCTTCATCCACAAATATTTCTTTCATCATTCATCAAGACAAATTTACAAAATCTATAGGAATGCAGATATATCATAAATTTGTCAACCGGGGCGCCCACCTCTGTTGGCAACAAAACAAAGAGGGGGGAAGAGTGAGGGAAGAGGAAATATAGGGTAAAAAAAGAAAGGAAGGGAAAGGAAAATAAACACTAAAAAGAAGGAAAGGAAGGGAAGAGGAAGAAGGAAAGGAAGGGAAGAGAAGGAAGGGAAGAGAAAGAAGGAAAAACTGGTCAAATTTTTTTGCTCGCTTGCTCAAGTTGCTCACAAAAACATTGAGATGTTAATCTTTGGGCAAATGGCGTCCCTTCCCTTCCCTTCTGCAATAGGCTAAAGCTGCCCCCCTGAGATTGTCAAAGTTCAGATAGTCACATTCGGGCAGCGAAGTGCTAGTATATATGGGTCTGTTCACAAAGTTGGGGCACCAAAACTTTTTATCGTAAAAACATTTTAGTTTTAACACTATGACTTACACCATAAAGTTGTTTTATATGAATGTACTTGGTGCCTCCAGGAAGCCTTTGAAGAACACAAGACAAATTGTTTTGAGAGGCATTTTCAAAATATTGACAAAAACATACTGGTGTCCCATGTTACATCCACAACCACCTTTTTTTTATATTACCAGCATATCTACATGCATGATACCTTACAAAGCTAAATCCTATTAATGGGTACATTGTGTTATGGTGCTGACTTAATGAAGCAAAACTTTTAACAAAAGAATAAATATCTTCCCTGAGTTAATCATGAATGTTGTGGGTGTAACGGTTTCCAATCAAATGTCACAAGTTGTGGATGAACGGGACACCAAAGAATATCTGCAACTTTCATCAATAAATCTTGAAGTCGGTATACTCTCATTGCAGTTGTTGTTGCATTAAATAGAGAGCCCAAAGTAACCAGGCAAATATTTATCATCAAGAGCATTATGGATGTGCCGTTATGTCTCAAAATAAGACTTTGCGGATGTAACACGACACAATGTCCGGTTACATCCACACGCTGGTTTTTCATACTTATTTCCAAAATACATTGTGGAACAACATGTTTATGATTCTCAGATGCTTTTTATTTTCAGAGATGAAATGGCCAAGTAAGCAAATTCTAACTAGACTTTTTTTCATTGAATTACAGGGATTAAAGAAAAAATGCCTCAAAAGGTGCCCAACTTTGTGAACAGACCCATATCCACATATTGAAGAAGAAAGGTTCCAGGATAATTATATAACTTATGTAAGTTAACTTCAGTAATTTTCACCTAAAACAAAGTAGAAAAAAAATATGTTGTTTGACTCCCTTCGCTCTCTGGCAAAATATTTAGAAATTGAAAAGCTGATATTTGGGCAAAAGGCGTCAGTCCCCTCCTTACGAAAAGGGCCCGTCTGATCAAGATCTCATGTCTGCGTTTTTCTCTTATTAATTTTTGTCGGGGGGAGAGGGATTAGGGTGCAGCAGTTTTGTCGGCAAAAATAGGTATTGCATCCTAAAAAAATTGTTGGCGAATTTGGGTGTCACAACCCTCCCCCATTCAAAATGTTCTAGCAACGCCCCTGTTAGTCAAGCTCTTGCATGACAAAAACTCTAATGGAATAGACCCGAGTGGCAATAAACCAGCTTAATTTTATTTTTATTATACTTCATTTCTTTATTTTTTACATGTAGACCCTACTACTCCAAATACAAAATTTCTTTGTTTCATTCCTGTTCTATAATTGTACATCTCTCAAGTAAACATGGAAGGTGACGAAAGAGGATATTTACCTGTAGGTGAGTGTAGATCTATTTGCATGTTTCTGGCATGACTGTGTCTGCTCCATCATCAAATAAGAGATGTCCTGCATCTGTAAGCAAAACAGAATGACTAGTCAAATGTATCCATAACAGACTATCAAACCGTTTTCTTAGGCGAGTATATGGATCTGAATGAAAGACTGAAAATAAGAGTTTGTAGATATCTACTGAATCATATACATGTACCTGTGAACAGCCCACACCTCCCTGCCCTATTGCATATCCACTTATCCAGGAAAGTATTAAAAAACATTTAAAAAATAAAATTCAGTAGTATGAAGGGGTGGGTCCATATAACTGAAGTTTGCCATTGGATTTCTCCAAAAATAATATGCATGGAATAGCACTAACCAAGATAAAATATTTACTCATGCTTATGCCCAACATACATTGCGATTTCCCAAATACTGAATGCAAAATTTTTAAAATTTACAGATCAGATCTACCAGTAGTTGGAAACTATCTGTCCGGACACCCAACATAGGTATACATAGTGATAAGGATAACTCATTCTCACTAAGAACTGTCACATATAAATCCTATATAAATCAAGATTTTGAACTGCTAAGAAAACAATGCAATTGCTCTATGGCATGATTGGTATGTAATATTCCACCAGATTGGGAAGTGGCAAGAAGATCCTAAATTCCTGGAAAGAGCAGAGTGAATCTAAGTGTTTATTTTTTTTAAATCTGGAAAAGAAAGAAACAGATTTAATGACCCGGAGGGGGGGGGGGGAGCACTCAGTATATACATGTACATGTAGTGTGTGGTGGGTATGTGCCGCCCAGAAGACCCCATTTTTACACTAAAATTTTCGTTCCAAAGCATACCATTTTTTTCTTGAGAAAAAGAGAAAAAAACATTCCAAAGCAACTTTTTTTTTTCATTTTGTCGTTCTAGTCGTTCTGGCACGCCTCGGCCTGGCCCGTTTCGCTTCTTCTTCTTCTTCTTCTTCTTCTTCATAAGTACAGGCCACCATCAGGTGTATTCTCGTACTTCAATGACAACATAGAATAGACGTGCCATGACACACAGCGTATTAAGCGACTGTGTGTGGGTACCAGGTAGCTATACGAGCTCCTTGGCTTATCAATCTGGTACTTGCCTACACAGCTGTACATGGGATCCATATACCTTGTGTGTTGGAAGGCATCACCAAAAAAAACTACATCTAAATATCACCATTTCTCACATAATTTGACCCATGCAACCCACCCTCGGAATTTGCTATAGGGGTTACCTTCCAGGATCAACTAAGAAAAAATTGAATGACTAAAAAAAGAAGAAAAAAAGGACAAAAATCAACAGATGTTTTTATCTTGCATTTGTAACTTACACAAACCTTACCTTGCATGGGTAGTCCAATATAACTTGTGCAAGTAAAAAAAAAACCTGATCACACCTGCCAGGTTTTTTTTTTTTTTTTAGACAATCAATTTTTACAATCTAACATGTAGTTGATCCTGGAGAGGAAGGTAACCCCTTTAGCAAACTCTGACTCTGAGGCCTGAGGATGGTTTGCATGACTCACAGTATGTGAGAAATGGCGATATTTATATTTTTAGATCTATTTTTTTTTTTTGGGGGGGGGGGGTTGATATCTCATTATCTGCCTCCACACACGGTATGGATCCTACCTATATGAGCTCCTTGGCTTATCAATCTGGTACTAGCACTGGCCTACGGAGCCGTTCATGGGATCCAACTGTGAGTGGAGCTGGAGGCACATATCAATAAAAACAAGATCTAACAAGTAACATGTCTAAATGAATTATAATCATTTCTCAAAAACAAAACAAAAAAAATTGGCTATACGCCCTCTACATCATGAAGCCAGGCGTTCTTACCCAGCAATCTAATTGCGCACGGGTTAGCAGGACTGGAAAATGCCCTGAAATAACATTTTTCTGATAACTCCCGCGACCGACAGCTCCTTCACCACAGCGTTTCCTCCTCTTGTCATGCAGATATGGCATGACAATGGATACACACAAACACTGGTGAGTTCTCGGAAATTTCTTATGATCTTTTTTGGATTTTTTTGGTAAAAATACGTACGATCAAAAAGACATTCTAATTCTAAACGTTTTCCTAGGAGGAAAGTGAAACGCTGTGGTGAAGGAGCTGTCGGTCGCGGGAGTTATCAGAAAAGTGTTATTTCAGGGCATTTTCCAAATTCCAGTCCTGCTAGTGCTAACGCGTGCGCAATTAGATTGCTGGGTAAGAACGCCTGGCTTCGTGATGTAGAAGGCGTATAGCCATTTTTTTAAATTTTTTTTACATTCACGAAGCCAATCCTTGCTAGCCATGCAAACCAGACATTTTATTCACAAGCCTCAAAATGTTGTTTTTCACGTCACAACTCCTGAACTGCGTGTAAATGAATAAGTGTGCAGACATGGGATTGGGAACCATGCAAGATTGTTTATTATAATTATATTCAATGAATTACCTGAAATGACAAGGCCACCGTTACTTGTGAAAATGTCATTGCAATGTTCTTGCTCTAATTTTGATGCAATTTTTTTTTCAAACTTACTCTTTAGAATATCAGGAATAAAATAAAATAAATCTTTAGAGCAATATTAAAGAAATTCTTGTACATTTTTCCCGTCAAAACCTCAGGTGCGCAGACCTAGGGCCTTAGGGCTCCCCATACAGCCGCGGAGGCCAGCAGTACCACTGCCACTATATACCAGACTGATCAGCCATGGAGCTCGGCGTACAGTAAAGTACGCAGTACATGTAGGTCAATATTCCCGGGATTAGAGTCAATAAAATCTAGTTACAAATCTTACAGTTACACTTACAGATCTTACAAATCTTACAAATCTTACAGTGAGTTGTGGATATCACACTTTGCCCGTGTCCCGGCGCTGGCATTATGTTTGGTCAATCTGACTAGACAGCTGCCGCTGCTTGCCTGAAGGAGAAAAAAATCTCAAGTCTCAAGATGATAAAACAACGTCGAGAACTAGCTTTCAGTCTGCATGCTATATAGCTGCACTGTGCATGCACTGATCCGAGTTAGCTACATGCGTATGTACGCTGGCGTTGGGTCGCCGACGGGTACGGTACGACCGTATACCGTCGCACTGTACAAGTAACTATCCCGCCAGCTCAGCTAAAAAAGCTGGTATATCACTGGCGCCTAGCGCCTGTAAGTGGATGTTGGGTATAAACGGGCTTACCATAGAGATACATACTATGTATCTCTATACGTATACATGTACGAAACACACATAGCGTATTGCCAATGTCTCACAACGAACGCATGAGGATGCTAGACCAAATACTGTTTGAAACGTAGATCTGCCGTTATTTCAGCCAGAATTTTGATTTCAAAACCACATTTATTTTCTTTTTTAAAAATAGTAAATGAACTCCAATTTCTATCTTACTTTCACATGTCACTAATTATAGTTCTAACAGTACGATTATATATCATTGGACCACTTTCACGCTGAATTTGTCAAATTTTGCAAAGCTACACAATACCTTTAAAGGGTTACTAAAATATAAAATTAATTGCCCATATTTTTAGGAAGGAGTCATCAGGAGCCAAAAAATATCACACTTTTTATGCATTCAGTCGTCTTTTATAATCATCTGAAAAGTACATTTTTGCTGATTTACACAGTCATAAAAAAAAACATCGAAGCGACATCATGGTCAAGTGGGGACACAGTTTCATCAATAATGCCGAATCGGTGTATTTTTGAGGGTTGTAGCAAGACCCCTTCAGTTGATTTAAAGGGTACTTGAGACCTGAAAAAATAATTTGTGTATAGTTACACTTACACAAAATCAACCCCAGAAAACTTAACACGACATTCAACGGTGAAAGCATATAGTAGATATTGATTTTTGAAAATAAATTACCCCAAAAATTAATATAAATAAGACTTGAGCAAAGACTAGTCGATCGATCACGATAGCTCACCTAACGATATATCGATTAAAACGTTTCGTGTGGAATACTTGAATAATCTGTTGGTTTGTTTCAGTTGTAAATTCTCCATATATTACGCGCCAACTGAATTTTCAGTTCGACAAAAACAGTTTGCGTTGTATACTTCATCCATTTGATGTTTTATTTGGGTTGTATATTATCCCTAAGACTGAGCGCCAAATCAGTTTTCGATTCGATATTTAAAATGTATTTTGCGTCTTATTTCTAATTTATTTGTTGTTTCAATTTGGTCAGTAGATTCTTTGTAATTTATGCGCCGAACCAATTTTCTATTCGATATAAACATTTTGCGATGTATACTCCATCCATTTTATTTGGATTGTATTATTATCCATTAGTTACGCGCGAAAACAATTTCCAATTCGATAAATGTATTTTGCGTCTTATTTCTAATTTATTTGTTGTTTCATTTTGGTCTGTAGATTCTTTGTCGTTTATACGCCGAACCAATCTTCTATTCGATATAAACATTTTGCGTTGTATACTTCATCCATTTTATTTGGATTGTATTATTATCCATTAGTTACGCCCGAAAACAATTTCCAATTCGATAAATGTATTTTGCGTCTTATTTCTAATTTATTTGTTGTTTCATTTTGGTCTGTAGATTCTTTGTCGTTTATACGCCGAACCAATCTTCTATTCGGAAAGGAAAATGCTTAGAACTAGGAAAGAAAATGATGTAGAGTAATTACTGACTATACAAATCAAATTTTGACCTCCAAAATTGAGGTCAAAGGTCAATGACCTTTTTTACAAAATCACAAAAAATGGTATTTCAGGAAAGAAATATGGTATATACGTGTACCTAATTTCGGTATCAAAATGCTCAGGAATACGAAAGAAAATAATTTAGAGTAATAACTATTAGATTAAAGTCTTGACCTCTAAAGCTAAGGTCAAAGAGGATCAAAGGTCAAAATTTATGTTTTATCATATATCGAACCCGGTATTAAGAAAATTACGCTACTGTTTCAAATGTGAGCAGAGAAATCAAAGTGGCTAATTCCTACTCGTTCCCAATTGTTCTGGCAACATCAGGAAAAAAAGTTATTCCAAAAGCAGATGATGAGGTGAAATTCCTTGTCTTTGGGTCAAAGGTCATTGACCCCTGTGTTAATCACGAAACTTAAATTGAGCAAGCATTTGGTACAGCTTATTAGTATAAAATATATTGTGTCCATAATCCTAGGTATTCGTAATCCTAAAATAATTCTTTGCCAGTCTTTTATCTCATTCAATCCTGATCAAGATAACGTTGGCCTGGTCATTCTAGCTCGGCATGGGTAAATAGGGACAACCTCCCTATAGTCTACCTTGATCGACATTGCTCTGAGTTCTTGCACAAGTAATATTAGAATGTAAAAAATATCCTTTGCCGATCCAGCCTGAGCAGGTCTATTTAACAGAGTTTACCGATTGGCAGTAGAACCTTGTATAATTATCAACAATTAGAAGAACACTGCTCGCAGCATACAACCAGGGCTTATAACCTCTAGTAACTATTGACAACACAATAAAAATCAACGATACTTAGTCTGCTTCCTCTTCATCACTTCCAAGTTCATCATCTAGGAGTTCTGTTCCATTGGGGCAATGTCCAGAGCACACCCCACATGCAGATACACATGACATACCAGCTTTTAGGCAGCTACATTTCATGTTTTGACATTGTCTTTCCCCTTTTTTGCAGTTGCAGCAAATTCCTTTTAGAAGGTTGTCTGGGGCAATACTACCAGACAACATCTTCGGTCTTAGCTTTCTGTTGGAATCCATTTCCCATCCTCTTCCTTTGGGATCAAGAACAGAGGTGTCCATGTTTCCACATCATTCTACATCATTTTCTTTCCTAGTTCTAAGGGGGGGGGGGGGGGGGGGGGGGGGGGGGGGGGGGGGGGGTAGGGACAAAAAAATTTTTTAGCCAAACCTTGAAAAACATTCAAAAATCGCTCAGTAAGGGGTTATGGGGTCCTGTTTCCCTCCATAATTCATGACAAGTAACAAAAAAAAAAAAAAAAAAAAAACCGGCGCAAAAAAATGCTTTTACATATCCCCCATACTTCCCCTTTTTCTCCTTCTTTTTTCTTTTTCTTTTTCTTTTCCCCTCTTTTTTCTTTTTTATCGCCGCCAATAGGGGGGGGGGGGGCAGCGGCCGATTTGGCCCCCCCCCCCCCTGGATCCGCTAGTGCTAAAATAAGAAATTTTAAAGAGTTAAAGGCGCTTTCAAAAATATTTATTCACGGCTGATAGCCCACTCGCGGTTTGTTTTGGTTTTGCTGGCCATTGTGACGCAGCAATAAGCTTGTTTATGTTTTGTCAAGAATTTGGCGCATCTAGACAAGGCGCGCTTTTGTGGCGCGTTTCCGAATGCGCGCCCCCCTTTTGCACACGGAACGCATAATACGCGATTGTGAGAGC
Organism: Heliocidaris erythrogramma; assembly: GCA_025617745.1. Lineage (NCBI taxonomy): Eukaryota > Metazoa > Echinodermata > Echinoidea > Camarodonta > Echinometridae > Heliocidaris > Heliocidaris erythrogramma. The sequence goes on along the minus strand of CM046864.1, from coordinate 18,983,339 downwards.
GTGTGCACGCGGAAATTGTGTCATTCTGTCGTGGCTTTTGGTAGAGGCAAGACGTCTATTTGGACAATCAAAAATTTAATTGGATTCTTGATTGGATTCTTACTGGAACTAACTAACGTTGATTTTGTTTGCATCGGCAGTGGAAATCCTGTTAACTTCCTTGACTACCTTGTTCAAATTTTGGAATTCGCTTTATTAACGTCAATGTTCTATTAACTGCTCGCCGATCAAGGCACCTGCAGTGGAGAGGTGATTCATTTTTGGAGCTGCAAAAAATTCGCCAAACTACCAAAAAACGCTCAGTAAAGGGGTTATGGGGCCGGACCCCCGCCACCCCCCCCCCCCCCCCCCCCCCTCCTGGATCCGCCTATGGGGGGCAAGGGCGGACCAAAAAATTTTCCACCCTTTTATTTTTTTCACTCCAAAAATTATTGGGGGGGGGCAACTGGGGGGGGGGGGCAAAGCTTCAGACTGGGGGGGGGGCAAATGAAACTATGATTAGACAACTTCAAAACAATGCACAGTGTAGTCTATGATGTAGGTGATAGTGAGAAAACTTTTACTTTGAACTTCACAAATAACCAATAGAAGATTAGCTAATAATTTAGTTGTCAACATCGCAGTGTAAAATGTTGTGATGGGGAAAGAGGAAACAAACGTTAATTTGCACATAGGACAAGAAAATACATGTACACTGCAAATAGAATAATCTTCCTCTATTTAAATTAAAGCTAAAACATTATTTTCTGTTATAGAATATCGTAATATTAATTTCATAAGGAGCCAAATTGGCATTTTGCATCCAAACTGCTTTATATAATACAGGAATACTGCAGTAAGGATTAAAACAAAAGTATGGTGTACTCACTGATTTTCAGTTGCATCCTGCCTTGCCTGTTCGCCATACTGCTGCCGATACTGATAGTAAGCAGTTTCCATCACGTACCGGTCCAGACACACTGGATGAAACACTGGATGAAACCCTGGGTGCTCGGTGCATGCAGTCAAGTTAAGCATCTTCAAATGAGTCCATCTTGGCAACAATCTGGTTCATCTGCTAACAGCAGACATACTCTCACCACTGGCATTGGGACACAAACTCAGTATCATGATAGCCAGTGTTCTATTTCACAACTATAATCCCTTTCTAAGTTTTACTAACGACATTAGTCAAAATTATTTTTGAAACATAACTGTTGACTACCCAAATCACTTGCTTCTCGTAGGGAATGCATTAAATGTCTTGTGCAGAGCTTTTTTTTTGGAAAACAATTAAATATGGCACTGGACTACATGTACATGTAAAATCAGTCCCACTGGTATGAAGATGCATGGGTTTGTTGTTTTTTTTTTGGTTTTTTGACAGACCTATTTGGAATGGGGGGAGGGGTGTGAAAAGGAATAATGAACAGGGGCCTTGTTCTCAAAACTATGTTATCTTTTGAAATTGCATGGAACAAACTCTCATCATTCGTGCTTGCACAGATGTCTTTTGCATTTTACACAAATGCAGCCAGCTTTGACTACATTGTAATCTGTTGCTGATCTCCGACAAAAGCGGAGGGAGAAGAAGAAGATCATATCTTTTGTCAACTATAACGGTACCTACACTTACTTCGTGTAGCAGAAAACAAGCAGTATAACAGGAGAGCTAAGAGTTTTCTGGATATCAATGTTAGAATTTACTACAATCAAACGCTACCACCCAATGCACCAGTAAAACAAGCGCAAGCCCAAGCAGGGTCAGCAGGCGAACGACCAAACGGCGAGGGGCTGCGCACATCGAGCTCACTGCCTCGATCAGCAAAGTATCAACTCAGCCTCTCGGGCAGTTTGCAAGCGTAAACAAGATTCATAATACGTGGATATGCCTGAATTAAACTTTAATCTGTAATTTATTATCAAAAATGAATTACCAGTTGTTAATCCCAAGTCTCCCGTCAATATCCTCTCCGTTATTAAAATCAGGGACGTCTCTGTCATCAGAATCTTGCCCAGAATCCGACATGTCTTGTCTGGCTCAAACATACGGCCGGGCCCCTAATTCCTTTTCAATTTCTTCTGGGACTTGATGCGCCAAATCAGATATAGCTGATCCTGAATAAGTGTCCTCGCTTTCCGAAGAAGATGCCATCGTTGATGTAGGATTTTGTCTTTAAAAAGCTAAAATGAAGGGCTGAAATGGCACGAAGTCGAAGGGATCTACACGAAGTTCAATAGCCTATAACACACACACATCGATACTGATCAAGCTTGTGTGAGTCGAGGGCTCTGCGTGTGACGTCACATGACGTCATCGATCGCTGGACGATTTTCCAAAATTTTTAGGGGCGTTCCCAGTTATTTTTTTATTTTCAAGTTTACAGATTAATGAATGGAATTCAGGTAATAATTATGGTTGACAGATCTGGATTCACAGTAGAAAAGTCTATTAAATGAAGTTCCTTTGTAATTCCATAAAAGTGGACCTTTAAGGGTTAAATTGATCAAATTTTGTTCTTCAAATTGGCAACAATATTATTTTTATTTTAGTGCTACATGGTTGTAATAAGGTGTAATGTCTTTGAAAACAATATACATGGTGATGTATTTCGATAACAATGATTTTGAACCTTTTAGTGTGTTGCTAATTTAAGGATTTTAAAGCTTATTCTTGTTCTAATAATTCCTGGCATCAAACGCAACATGGACATGCAACAAAAATGGACACAGTGTGTGGAGAAATTTTGTTTTTTCTACTCATGCATCTGGTATATTTTTTAGAGCTCTGAATCAAAAGCTATTGAGCCAAACCACAAAATGTGGTCAATTGTCATGAAAGGGTTAAGGGAAGGTTCAGTCCCGGGAAATGTGAAAAGAAATAATATGTGGGCTCTTCACATTCTTTTCATTTCATTACAATGAATAATAAAAAAGGTCCTTGCAGAGGATTACCCTCCTAAGGCCCTCATATTGGAAATATGACAGGAAATACCTGAAATGGGAATTTTGGGGGCTGAACATTCATGCCAGGTCTCGGGGTCACATATACTTGTTTCTGTGTGCAGCGCAGCTACTTGTTGTGGAAAGTGAGTGAATTTCTTATCAATTAATAATCCTCAAATCTCACACTAGGCAGCTGTGTACATGCTCAACTGATGCAACTTTCCCAATTGCTTTGAAACAGTTTCTTTTACATGAAAATCACATGATCGGAACCGAACTTTACCTTTAAGTGATTGTGATTACATGTCCCTAGTGCAGGTTACTCCCAAAAGTTTTTTTATTATTTTTGCAGCCCCTGCCGTGTGGATCGTGGGGGACTCCATAGTGTATTGGACGGCCCGGTGGGTTCAGCAGAAGGGCAGCAGAGATCTTGCCTGTGGGGCGGCGATTACCTGGCACGGCAGAGGGGGCCTCCATCTAGGCGAGACAATGGCTTTCCTATCGTCACTTTTCCTTTGCGCGAGTTCGACACCGTCACATATTTTGCCGCACATGGGTACAAATGATATGGGGGCAAAGAGCAAGAGGGATTTTTCAAGAGAGCTGAAAGATATCTTTGAATTTGTGAGCGGCCCACGGGTGCAACATTATATGGTCAGATATCTTACCTCGGCTGCACTATAAGGGGTTTACTGGTCAACAGCATGGCCTCGTCGTCCGCAAGCGGCGGTCATTGAACATATATGCAAGGTAGCTAGGAGGTTGAATGGTAGATATATAGAGCACCCGGAGATAGTATATACCTCTCGCGAGCTTTTCGTCCCGAGGGTGTACATTTTTAACATACTTCTTCATCCTGGACGTTGCTAAGAGGTTCAGAAATACATTTAAGTAGTGGTCACGCCCACTCCCATGCAGATCGGCACGGACCATGGGTTCCGGTTAGTAGGTTTTTCAACGAGCAGGTGCCCTTTCTATTAGTATACATTTGATGTTTATTGTGTCTTACCTTCAAACGTTGAATATGTTTTAATGTCTGTATGTTTTTACCCAGTAATGAGCAAAGAATTGACAGAGCCAAAGATAGTCCATGAACGTATATGTATATATCCAACATCAAGGGTGGAAATAGGAATCTCTTTAACCTAGTGCCCTTATGAGTTTCACCGCTAGAAAGCTTTGTTAATATGTTATGCATCGGGCCTGATGAGAGTTGTCGAGGGCTCGTTTGCCTCGTAGCCTCCCCGTAATGTTATTTGTAGCAGTTATGAAGTAAGGTTTATAATTATGGAGTAATGCGAGTTTAGAGAGTTATATCCGGATTCCGGTTAGGTAATACAGCATGGCAAGATATCGCGTTTCGATAACGTTATGTAAATTTACAGTGTTTCAGTTTATTGCGCCTAGGCGTTTGTTTATGAAAAAAAAATATGCAAGTGCTGGATTTTAGTGGGTTTAACCCCTCTCTAGCTACACGCTTGGATTTCACAAATTTTGATTTTAAGGTTTATGTATGAGGTGCAGATTACATTTATTCACATGATTCCTCATTTTTCAGCATAGATTCCAGCACTAGTTCTGTAATTGGTTTGGATACTCAAATCTGTGTGTAATACAATTACAATATTGGTGTGAATTCATGTACCGCCATGGTACATGGTACACTTTTGCTAGAATTGTTGACATGGGTGATGAGAGCTGGGAACGGGTGGTGCATCCGGGTTACATAAAAAAACTCCCCCGTCTGATCGGGCATTCCTGACGGCTAGCAAGGGGGGCTCGTGGCAATGCAGAGGGGACATTCATTTACGAGAGGGGGTTTCAAGCCGTGGGTTTAACCCTTCTCTGGCTACACGCTTTGATTTCACATATTTTGATTTTAAGGTTTATGTATGGGGTGCAGATTACATTATATTCACATGATTCCTCATTTTTCAGCATAGATTCCAGCACTAGTTCTGTAATTGGGTTGGATACTCAAATCTGTGTGTAATACAATTACAATATTGGTGTGAAGTCATGTACCGCCATGGTAAAATGTGACCCGACGCCTCGGAACTTACAATAAGTCGCCAAAAATTTTTTGATTTTTTGTTTTATACTTTTTCTGAAAGTAAAGATTCTTTCCAATGGTATATCACTCGCCTCGTTTACTCAATGATAACACCTTTAAATATGCGCCCAAGTAAAACTGGGTATTCAATTGTCCATAGCAACCGGTGTGAAGGGGTTATCAGATTAGGCTGAATTTTGGCACGCTACTTAAGGAGGACCTATTAATCACTCACTCCAAAAATCAATTTAATACCTTTAGAGGTAAAGTAGTAATTTGGCATTGAATGAAAGTGTTAAAAGAGCTCTCCAAACATTCATTAGCTCGACAGGTGAAAAAAAGAGTCATTTTAAAATGCCCCCAAAACATATTTCTAAGTCGAATTACGACTCACAAACTTGAGACATGATAGAATGATAATGAAACTACCCATTGCTATCAAAAACAGAAAATCGACTGATCCAAGCAAATTTACTGTTTAGGGCTATTTGCTACGTTGTGGTCCGTGCGACTTATTGTAGGTTTTGAGGCGGCGGGTCACAAATGATACATGTAGAAATGACAGTAACCAATGTTAAATAAAAGCCACGAAAAATGCATAATTCGAACGGTTTGTCGATTCCTTATTCAGCTGTGAATAATGACCTTTTATTTATTGAATTAACATGTAAGAATCATAAACCTTTTATAATTGGATTATGTTTATAGGGTCCCCAACACAAACATTGAAACTTTTCTGGATGAATTATGTTTAGATATAAATAAAAATGATACAGAAGTCCATGACTTGGGTGACTATAATATTAATTTATTGAATGCAAATTCTCATAAAAAAAGAAATTTATTTTTAGAAACTATGTTTTCTCATAACTTCTCATACGTATTAATAATCAAACCAACAAGAATATCTAAGACATGTGCAACTTTAATTGAGAACATATTTTGTAATTCCTTAGATAATGCAATCGTCTGTTTCATAGCTAATATCACTGACCACTTCCCTATATTTTGGGTAAAAAAAAACAGAAAAAAGATCATTATTGAAAATCAACTACGATTACAGAAAAGGCTAATCAATGATGAAAACAGACTCAAGTTTAATAGAACACTATGCGAGGTTGACTGGAGTTGTGTTTATACCTCTGATAATGCTAATAGTTGTTATAATTTCATGTCAATCTTTCATTCAATATAATTAAGTTGAATGTTTTCCAAAATTGAAGCCAATTTTTAATTAAGAATATTTCAATTCTTATTTTCTGAATATTGGCAAGAAAATTACAGAAAATATTCCACCTCTAAATATTTTACATGATTCCTTTTTAACTGGAAATGAGGCACCAAATTCTTTATTTTTAGAACCCCACTTCAAATCATGAAATACTGAAAATAGTTTCTTCTATAAATGTTTCAAAATCAAGTGGACCAGATGGTATAGATCTCAAAGTGATAAAGAAATCTATATTTTGTTTTGTTGAACCATTATTCTACATATTTAATTCATCAATCGGTAGAGGTATCGTACCTAATAATTTCAAATTAGCACAGGTAGTACCAGTTTATAAGAAAGGGAACTCAAATGACTTAACTAATTATAGACCAATAGCTATCGTTCCTTTATTCTCTAAAATTCTAGAAAGAAATATTAATGAACGTTTATATAGTTTTTTAGAGGTAAATAATGTTTTAACAGATGCACAATTGGTTTTAGAAAAAAATCAACTACATTAGCTGTTTCAAATCTATGTACTCATATACAAAGTGAAATTGAAAAAAATAAATTTTACATTGGACTTTTTATGGACCTGTCAAAAGGATTTGACACAAGTGACCATTAAGAAAGCTCCGTTTTTATGATGTCAGAGGCGTTGTTTTAAATTGGTTTGAAAATTATTTGTCTGAAATGAATCAGTATGTGATGGTCAACGGTTCCAAATCTTGGATACAGCATAGTCATTGTGGTGTTCCGCAAGGATCTGTCTTGGGCCCTCTTTTGTTCCTTATATATGTAAATGATATAATAAAACCTTCTCTTGCGATGATACATCTGCTCTTATAAGTAATAGTAATATAAGAACACTCGTCTCATCGGTGAACAGGAAAATTTCAAAAGTCTCCTCCCGGTTCAAAGTCAATATATTATCTATGAATACCACCGAAACAAATTATGTTATATTTAGATCAAGGAAGAAGAGAGTGCCCAATGACTTATCACATAGTGTCATTAATAATCTTGTCATATCTAAGTTGAAGAGTATAAAATTTCTTGGAGTTACAATCAATGAGTCTTTAAACTGGAGTATACACATTTCAGAAATTTCTAAATCATTCTCTAAATATGTTGGTATCCTGTACAAATTGAAATTCATACTACCTAGTAATGTTTTTTTTAATATTCTTTACAATAGCATTGTCTTGCCAAATTGAAAATATATATTTTGGGTAATACTTATAAATCACATCTCAACAAATATGTATTTTACAGAAAAGGTCTCCTCGTATGATTACAAGTCTCAAATGCAATGTGCAAGTAAACCCTTTATTAAAAAGAAGTAAATTTTTGCCTTTACATGAGTTAATTACGTTTAATACTCTAATTTGTACTCTATAAGACATACAATTTTGCCCGAAAAGTACTGTAGTATGTTTACCGAAAAACTTAAATATTCATTCATATGCAGTTCGTCAAAAAAAAGACCATTTTCATCAACCAAAGGTAAAACTTACTTCTTCATTATATTCACTAACAGTTAACGGCATAAAAAAGTGGGAATCAGTTACCAACTACTCTAAAACAATGCACGACATTATCCTCGTTAAAGAAACTTTGCAGAAATTATTTAATTAATAATAATAATTTATAGAAATGCCAGGGTTTGCGTGTGAGCGTGTATGCGTTTGTGTGTGTGTATGTGTGTGTGTGTGAGCGTGCGTGTGATTTTTTGTGTATGCATGTGGGAATACAATACTTTGTATTTGCTTGTGTGTGCATGTAGTGAATGTGTTGCTTCATTTATTGGATTTTAAAAAATTGTGATATTTATTTTCATTACAATTTTGGGGGCAATGCTTTATAAGCATCTTATATTTTAAAAGACGTATACATATCAATAAGTCATAATCTACATTGAAGCAATATATGGTTACGACCACAAAAAAGCGTTTGCTTTTTATGATTAAATAAATTGAATTGAAAACAAAAAGTTTTTAAAACCTCTGCTCTCTCTCTCTCTCCTAAGTTAAGTATCTAATGTTTCATCAGTTTTGATCAATCTTTTTGATAATAGAAGTTGGGATGGAAACATATATCGTGCGCATGCGATTGGGGTCAATATGGCTCATAATTATGGTCACGTATAGGCTATAAAATTCAACTCTGGAATTATCACTTTTGTTCCTTGTATAATAAAACTTCTTCTTCGAGCATTGAACAACAAACTGTCTATTTGCCCTCTTATTCCTGAATCATTACAAATAATCTATAACACACATATTTAAATACCTAATGTTATGATTATTAATATTTTGTTGTATATTTCCCGTTACTTTAGACAAAATTTAATCACACAGAAAAACCATTTTGGGATGCTCTAAAATGCAATTTCATAGACAGATTCTTGAAAAAAGGCCCTGGTGTGGGAGGGGGTACTCCCATACCTTCCCTCGCTCGATCGCTTTGCCCCTCGCCAGTCACCCCCCCCCCCCCCCCCCCCCCGATCATGAACACGGATCAACACCTTCCCGCCTGTTTGGATCATTTTCCTTTTCTTTTTTTTATAGATTTCTTCCAAAACAACATAATTAATTGCTATTTTACAGACGAATAACATACAAAACATAATGGGTAATGTAATGACAATCATCATGGCTACAGAGATTTTTTTAATATTGAAAGTTCATAAAACTTTTCCAAACACGCTGGATTTGGTCACCAGGAATTATTTTTTTTATCAATGATTAATATTAATAATTATCATTATCAGTATTACCATCGTCATACATAAAATATTTATATTTATTCATGAATTACATTCACCTCAACTATTGCTTAAAGAGTAATTGTTATACAAATTATACAAAACTTCTTGTGCATTATTATTTTTTTAAGATGAAAAACTTTTTTAATGCTTGATAACCCAAAGATAAGGCTTAAATTCAGTTCAGATTTGTACATTGTTGATCATAGTAACCACAAAGGCGTGGAACCTTGAAGTAATTATAAAGAGAAAAAAATACAATCCGGACTTTTACACTGCGAAAAGGAACGATTATGAATCTCATGCTACGCCAAGATGCATTCGGGAATCTTACGCTACAATTAGTTATCCTATCGGGAATCTATACGCTCTATGCTAAGATACGACCTGGAATCTTGCGCTACGTTAAAACCCCTTATTATTTTGTCAGAGATTGTTTCGCGTAAGACACGCCCCAAAGACCTGATGACCTTTTTTTGGTTGCTAGACTTTTTTGTGTGTGAATTGAACCCTTTTCTGTAATGATTGATAAATGTTCTTTTTTCCCCGATTGCTAGTGTTGTTCTTGATTTGGGGGAATTGGCCAGATCCCATTTTACATAATTCTGGATTGGACACTGAACTCTTTAAGTTAAATTGCTTAGAAATGGATCACCATTGTTTTTGTGGAATTGCTAAAAAGAGGCATCATTTTTCTTCCACCTCCCTGGTGTTATTGGCAGTAACCTGCAATGTACATGTATAAGCCGTCAACATGTGCAATGAGCTACCCAACCATTAATGGGGAAACTATAGAAGTCCTTTTTTCAAGCCTATTTATTTTCTTTTTTTTCTTTTCAAAAGTCCGTGGGGTGAACACCCCTGATAGCAGAAAGTGGTAAAAATTACGTGATATTTCCGTCGTGGTTTTCGTCTTTTTTACGTCCTGTAATTACGTCAATAAGACGACAACTTGCACCAACGCAAGACGTCAATAGGACGTCTTATTTTGACGTCATCTGTACACTGTAAAAAGCTGTATATAGCACTTTTTGAGGGCATGCATAGGGACTGCACTCAGAGTGCTATTGAATGCACACAGCGTGCTATTTCAGCACTTTCATGGGAGCTAGACCGGCTCCAGGGTCCGCTGATCGAGAATTGCTGGCATTACCGCTAGACTAACTCGCATTGTACGATTTAGAGCAGATCATATTGTTACATAGTGAATTTACGACACCACATAGTTCATGTTATCTACTTGACTCCCATGACTAAACTGGATTGCAAGAAGCATTTGTTAGTCCATCGGTAACGTCAGCGCCTCTCAATCAGCGGAACCTGGTTCGAGGCTCGCCACGGTCACATTTTTTTTTGCTGGTAAATTAGCACACTACAAGTGCTATAAACAGCATTTCAGGTGCAGTCACTATTCATGCCCCTAAAAGTAGCACTTTAGTTTTTACAGTGTACAAGACGTAGAGATGACGTCAAAATAAGACGTCCTCTTGACGTCTTGCGTTGGGGCAAGTTGTCGTCTTATTGACGTAATTATATGACGTAAAAAAGACGAAAACCGCGATGTAAATATCATGTCATTTTTAACACTTTCTGCTATTAGGGAAGAGGAATGAAGACGTAGAGATGACGTCAAAATAAGACGTCCTCTTGACGTCTTGACTTGGTGCAAGTTGTCGTCTTATTGACGTAATTACATGACGTAAAAAAGACGAAAACCGCGACGTAAATATCACGTCATTTTTTAACACTTTCTGCTATCAGGGACGTGTCCACCAACCCTTGGATCAACCACCCCTCTGTATTAGGCGTGCCTTTTCAGTCTGATTTTGGACAATCCGCAGCTGTTCTGTGTGTACAAAAGCAAAGACCATTATCATGATTAAACAAGGTATACGCTCGACCGCTAAAACCATGCTTACGATGCTTAGTTAACTAGTAAACGTCGCAGTGCCAAGGCTTTGCCATATCCCGCAAATATGCGATGGGGCAGGCCGTCTTCGCTGGTGGAACGGCATAACTTGATTTCGGCATGTATTTCAGCCAGCGCAGCACAGACTTGATCCTTACTCCTGTCGAACCAGATAAGCCACCCTGATGTGAACTGGATGTCTTCGGGATACATGTCCAAACTACCCTCAATGAAATGTGTGAACGGCCCTGCTGCATTCTTCAAGTCGAACGAATAAATAAAGTTTCCTGCTGACCAAAATAATCGCTCACCTTAAAAAAAAAAGAAGAAGAAGAGCAAGGGGAAAAAACATATGGAGAAAGTGTAAGGGCCCAAGTGTATCACAATGTTACTAGCAATTCCGATTTCCCGTTATACAGTGCATATGACATTTTAGAAATAATATCTATTATCCGCTTCCAAAGAGCATTGAAATATAAATTCACCCGGCTTTAGGCCTCGCAAAAGGTATCAAAGCACAACGCATTTCAAGGAATAAATCCTACCAAGTAGCCTCTCCCTACGCAGATATAGATTTCATAGCGGGCCAAGCATTTTATTTAAAGCAAAGATCGCCGTTAGCGAAGACGATTGAGAAATAGCGGTTTATATAGGTGAGAAAAGTCGGAAGCGTTACAATACATGGGAATTATCATATAAGCATGGACCCTACTAAAGATGGACTTATAACGGGAGTCTTTCTTTGATCACATCATGACCACCGCCACCTGATAGTGAGACGTTTTCGGGTGTGTCAACTAGAACGCCGTCTTAGATCATCCCAGCGACAATGGACTGCTTTGTGTTAACTGCATACAAAGTAGGTGAAGCATGAAGCTAACAATGGGTGAAGCGAGGTTCACGTTTTACAGAAGGCGCGATATCGATCTGACAAGTGGACGAGGGAGAAGCCAGTGGTATGCAGCTAATACAAAGCAGTCCATTGTAGCTGGGAAGATCTAGGACGGCGTTCAAACCCACACATTTGGAAGCTCACTAATGTGTATGTTGATGAGCACATTCATTTGCCGCAACAATGTTCATTACGTAATTAAGAATTGTCACAGACAAAACAACCTTTTACCTTTTTTCCAATTCATTTCGCTGAAGCGTAATTTTAGGGAATTTGTTGCGATTTAAGACCAGTTAGAGGAGCAGCGAACCCCAAATGATATGAGACTGATTATTGCAGAATTGGACACTTGTGGACATGCATCTGACCTTGCCTAACTTTGAAAACTGCATATCCTCTTGAAATGAGCAGCAGCGAAGTAAAGAGCATTTTCCAAGCATTGGGGCTGATTTATAAAAAGCAGGTTAATGGAATAGCTCGTCACTAGGTGCTCAGTGAATATATGTGCATAAATTTGAATACATTACAGAAGTGATCTATTGAATCTGGTGTCGCCGAAACCACTGGCCCGTCTCCGTGGTCTAGTGGTTAAGGCATTGGCTTTCTAAGCCAGTGACCCGGGTTAGATTCCCGGCGGAGATATTTTTCCAACCATTGCAAAAATTTCAAAAGGGGGATAGCTCTGGGGAACTTTGATTTAGTTTGATTTAAGCAATAAAAGACAGATTCCCTTTGAAGCGAACTTGGATGCCGCCACAACAAACATGACAAAATATGCGCTCTCTGAAAACATTCTTCCAAACGAGGAAATAAATTAAATTCCGTTTTATTGCATAACCATGGATACGTCCAATGGAGGATATTCTGTTATAATGATAATTAGTTTTCACAGACCCAAATGTAACTTCGAAAAAGTGGACATGAATCATGATATAACAAGGTTCAAGAGAACATATTTAGTGCCAAAAATACCGGAACTGCGATGACAATTTCTTGACGTTTGAGAGAATATTCTAGAAATCATGTAGGATCAATTAAAATGTCCAATCAATTTCCTGTTTAATTAACTTGCATCATGCCAAATATGGTTATGTTATGACTTTCCATTGCAGAGATATAGCATATGTCGGAATTTTACAAAATGGCGCCTAGATGACCATATCCACCATTGCACCAAATTTGAATACATTTCAATAAGCCATTTTGAAGATATTGTGCATACAAAAAGGTGGGTAGAAATAAATAAATTTTAAAAAATCGTACAAAAACATAAGTTGGTCTGTACAGCCCACCTAATAACATCTATTACGTGTGTGTCTATGGGGAAATGGGCACTTTTAACTTTGAAAGCCATTTTAGCCCTGAAAACGATCATTTCACGATTTCAATGGCCCAGTCTTTTATGTGTAGAATTTTCTGGTCTATCATCTGAATCAAATTTCAAGTCTCTAGCACCCCGCAAACTGAAGTTAGAGGTCCCGCTGGAGGTCCGAAAATGGCATTTTTCACAAAAAATCACTAAATGAAGCCTGGATGAAGTCATAATGATATCATGAACTTGAAACTTTTACCGTCAACTCTTCTTATCAGGTCTTTAAAAAAAAAAGATAGAAAGACAAAAAAAAATAGAAGGATAAAACAAAGAATAACATGAGGAAGACAGAAAGAATAATGATAGGATAATACAAATAATAATATACGGAAAGATATAAAGAGAAGAAGACAGGAATAACAAAGAATAACATAAGAAAGATAAAAAGACGAAAATGGTAAGGATATACATAGAATAACATAAGGAAAGATAAAAACAAAGGATAACATAAGAAAGATAAAACAAAGAATAACATAATGAAAGATAAAAACAAAGAATAACATAAGAAAGATAAAACAAAGAATAACATAAGAAAGATAGAAAGAGAAGAAGATAGAATGGAAAACAAAGAATAACATGAGGAAAGATAGAAAGAGAAGAGGATAGAAGGAAAAACAAAGAATAACATAAAGAAAGATAGAAAGAGAGGTTGAGGTTTACCTGGCGAATGATTATGAATTCAAATCCTCAAACCAAACAATTTGTACGAACATCATCAAGTATACTCAAAGCCAAAATATCGCTCATTTTGCAACATTTCCTTTTTGACCTGCAAAGGGGTGAAATAACTCTCCTCTCCCTGCATGCCCTGCACCCACCCCTTTAGCATGGGTGTTGATAAGATAAGAATTATGATACCTTAACTTAAAAATAATAATTATCCAAACTCATGATGTTTGATCTTGATATACCATCACATTCTTTAATGATTAGAAGCAAGGAAATAATAAATACGATTATTTCAATGCGAAAATATCGAAGAACATTCGTTCGCTCGCATTGTTATTCTCAAAGGGGTTCCGTCCATTGGCGTAGATCCGTGCACTCCTTCTTTTCATTAAAAAACATTTTGGGATGCTCTAAACTGCAAGTTTTATAGACAGATTTTTGAAAAATTCCCTGATGTAGGAGGGGGATACCCCTCCCACCCCGCTCGGTCTTTTCGCTCAGTGGTGTATCTAGGGGGGCAGAGGGGCACGTGCTCTTGGCAGCACTTCAGGGGGCGCTAAAAACGCAAAGGAGAGATAGAAAATTAGGGGGAAATGAAGAAAAATGATAAACTTTACGGATCACGCGCCCCCAAATGTGACCCTCCACCACAAAACGACCAATAAGTCGCAATGGGAGTTTTACAGTAAACAGCTAAAAAGGTTGTTTGGGGTGGAAATTTCTATTTTAAGTTTTTGATATTACTGAAAGTTAATTTATTAATCTACCATCTGACAAAATTTTGTGGTAAAATACCATGCTGAAATGTGTTTTTACTCTCATTCAAAAGGACCATTTTTTCTTGGATATTCAAACTTTGTGAGTCAGCTTGCTGGGATCGTACTTCACATCGCTTTTCTGGTATAGCTCGAAAACTATGCACTGTCTGATATTGAAAATCTACACAAGGAAATAAATATATCTATTCTAAAGGTATGGAAAGTTTCAACCCAATGCAATGAGTACTCCACAGTGTAGGCTTTGGAGTTCTGACTCAACCTTTTGTGCGACAAACAACAGGACACAGATTAGGCGCTCTTAAATGGTCACTCTTCTTTAGAGCCCGTTTTCTCTATTGTTTTGGTCATTAGCCTGTCTGACACTCTGACATTCTCACTGTAATTTATAAGGGTTTGCTTAGTCTATGCAAGGCAAGTTATATATCATTTTAAAGCTAAGAATTTAAGCTTTGAAACTGTGCTGAAATTTAAAACCCCAAATTTCCGACTTATTGGTCGTTTTGTGGTGGAGGGTCACAAATGCACTAGAAATCTAGTTTTTGAAGGTTTGAAATGCGAAAATTTTCAAAAGCTCGGTCGCTTTGTTCCCTTGCATAATTATTTTCTTTCAGGATCTCGTAATTTCGCTCCCCCAGTATATAGTTCTTAAATAGCTTAAATGGTTCAAATAGTTTGAAAAAAAATAAAGATATAATTGCTTTGCTGGCTATAATCATGTAAGTTTCATATGACTAGTACTAAATATTGCGCTCCCAATATAGGATAAAGTGTATAAAGCAGCATTTGCAAACTTAAGGTTCAACTTTTGAAAGAAATCTCCACTTCAGGTCGCCTTGCTGAATTTCTCGACTCTTTCTCAAGCCTATAGGGTTTTCGTTCTGCTCCAGATTGTAGAAGTGAGTGAATAGAAAACCGTTTATCAATGTATAAAAATCGAGCCTTTCTACCGCTCAACTACGGTGGTCAATTGCAAAATTTCCTGGGTAAAACGCACAAGGGTTAAAAATTGAAAATTTTGCCGCTCGGTCGCTTTCCTCCCTCGCTACTACAATAACGTAGATAAGTTTGGGGACTCGGGGGATGTGGGGGCGTCTAACTTCATTGTTTGCCCCGGGCGCCATAATCCCTAGATACGCCACTAGCTTCGCCCCCTTGCATGTGAAATGTTGCGTCCAAATAATTGAAAAGCAGTCCTGGCGTCGAACTATAACTTTCCGCCTGAAAAAATTGTTTGCTCTCAAATTTGCTAAAACGTCAGAGCTTTCGCTCTTCACGCGGGAAGGGAGAAACTCCCCCTCCCTGCAGCCACCCCTGTTATATACAATGCAGTATTGCGTCCAAAATAACTGATAAGCAGCCAGGGCGGAGAACTGTAACTTTCCGCCTAAAAAATTGCTACAAGCCGTTATCTTTCTCTTAAATTTGCTAAAACGTCAGAGCTTCCGCGCTTCGCGCTGGAAGGGGGAAACCCCCCCCCCTCCCTGCATCCACCCCTGTTACATTATACAGTGCAATATTGCCCCAAAATAACTGAAAATCAGCCAGGGCGTCAGCCGAACTTCCCGCCTTAAAAACAAAAGTATTCCGAGCCGTTATCGTTCTCTCATATTTGCTGTAAAACCTAAAAGCTTTCGCACTTCGCGCAGGAGAGGGGGGGGGGGGACTCCCCCTCCCTGCACCCAACCCTTTGCGTGTTCATCACCAATTTCGCACTCTTCACGTGCCCCACAACCGCCCCCTAAAATGAAATCCTGGCTATGCGTTTGGATCCTTCACGTCTGCCCCCCCCCCCCCCATTGAAAAATCCTGGCTACGCCTGTGAGTATGTTATTGTTTGACTTTAGGGAATTATCCAACCTTTAGAATGATACTCAATTCCACCTTTATTGTCCTCGTTTTAAGGAAATATAATCGATCAAAGTCGAGTTTCCTTACTTTTTTGTGCTGGGTATATCTATCTATCTATGTATATATTACGCTAAGGATTTGGGGCCTTTTGGGGGGGGGGTGCGAATAGGCACCTTCCCTGGCTCTTTTGGTCCCCACCTTTTGGTACCCACGGGCGGGGAATGGTTCTTAGAGGGTTGGGAGGCACGTTTTAAGGGCTGACGTGCCGTCCATATTTCATAAATTCATTTCTAAACATTGAATTTCCGGAGGGAGTAATAATTCTGCGATGGAACAGCGCACTGCCGTACGCATGAAAAAGTACCTTCTGTGATGCCCCAACCCATACGCTTTACCTGTGAAGGGGAGAAACCTCAATTGGTGTATTGCCAAAAAAAACGTTAGTGTATACTCCAAGGCCATATATCCACATGTATGGCTTGAATGTATACGGCGCAACAACACACGTGTTATTCGTTCGCACAGCGCACGTGCACTTCTACATGTACTATGTTTCACGTATAGAGTTACATCATTATTTTGTAGTTGCACATACACAGTTTAGTGTGTATGTAGCTCCATGTAGCTTCAGGGCGGTCACCGGATTGGGGGGATGTCTCACTGAGGCCGGCATCATCAACGTACACGAAAACGGACAAAAAGGGTACCTTATCAGCAATAAACGCATAACCCGGGTTTCGCGTTTTGGGTATCAAGAAAAAACCAGAAATCAAGAAAAAGGGTATCAAATTCAGAGATGATAAAAAGAAGATCAGCGGAGGGGGGGGGGGGGGGGGGGGGAGGATATAGTTCAGTAATGTGTTCAAAATTAGGTTAAATATTTTACGGTTCCTCTTTGCCTAAAAAGAGGTCTATGATCATGATAATCCTCAAATAGGTATAGGATGTAAAATACCCAGCATGACATTAAATCGTCGTTAATGGTATAAAAATAACAGATAGACGGGTTTCCCTGTTTAGAGTGTCAAAATCTGTCCCTTCTGCAATCTGCTTTTTAATTCAGTAAGTGATTTAAGCGGATGATGTAGAGGTCTCAATGAGACATCCCCCGGGAGCGGTCTTCCCTGTCGATTGGGATCGATTCAATTGCCCGTAAATTTTTCTGCCCTTTATTTGTGAAAATTCGGCTGCTTTGGAAGTTTGATTTATGTAAACATTCCATTTGTTTATAAATTGAACTTTCAACATTTTTAATGGAAGGGGGGGGGGTTGATTCTTAGTTGAACATAATCTACCCGTACTGTAACCTAGGGGACTAGAAAAATGATTATTCAACAGCTAATTCATTATTAATGGACTACTACTCCCCATTACAATTACCTTTGTGATAATTACCCCAGGACAGTTACCCTAGGGCGACTACGGCAAGGAAAAACTGCCCCGGATAAATTTCTCCCAAATTACCCCCCCCCCCCCCCCCCCCCATGAGAAAGGGTTTTTGACCACATAATAGACAATTATTAATGGCTAAGAGGATGAATTTCAAGTGTTACTTGTCTTGGTTTGAGCACTATGGCCTGTTCATGATTCCACTGAGGAGATTTGACGTGACATAAAAATTGAAGACAAGGGAAAATTGAAGTTACCGAAAAATAAAAGATTCTAGCTACATGAATGAGCTGCTGTGAAGAGAAAAAAAATGCAACCCCTTATGGACAGCATGCCACAAGGTATATGCCATCTTCAAATGTGATGTGTAGCAATTTTCCACCAAGAACTGAACTGCCTCTATAGAATTGAACATGGCTTAACAAAACAATCTGGCATACCTCCTGGACGATTATTCCAGAGGCCAAAACAATTTATTCAAAACATTCCTACCCCTGGAGAATATCCCAGGAAAATTATCCTGTAGGATATTTTCATTCTGTTAGTTAATCTGAAGTATCCATCCATTTAGGGTGCATGCATTTATGCCCTTATATCTAATTGTCATTTGGGGATCATTATCCGGGGGGGGGGGGGGTAATTGTCCAAGGGGTAATTACCAACAGGGGGCAATTGTCTGAGGGGTTAGTTGTTGCATAGGGTAATTGTTTTAGGGAGTAGTCATCAAATCATTATGACTTAGCTAGTAGAAATCAATTTTAAAGTTCAATTACTGTTGTAGCCAACACTTCCCACATAAGCCTTTGAAAGCAACTGGTCTAATAATTCTTCCACGACTGTATTTCTTCTATGATGTGAATGCGTATAGGATAGCAATCCCGTCTCCCCTCGCCCTGGGGGTGACGGGAGACGGTGGGGTGGGGGTAGTAGGGAAAAGTCAATCCGTCGGTCCTAGCTCCCAAGACACATATAAGGGGGCCATAATCCCCCTGAAAAGAAAATGACAATAAATTCATTTTTTCTCATTTCTGCATTCTTTACAAGGGACGTACCGCTAATTATGCATGTTATGTTTTCATAGCCTTAATTTCTCGGAGTAATAAACCACGGAAACATGTCAAGATGCAATCGCTCCCTCTAACTCATGCAAGATTAGGATAAATAACATATACTCACATGTTGTAAATACTTCTTGGTAAAAAAATAACACTTGAACCGACTTTTTTAAAAATTCACTTGATTATTGTGACAAATATACGGTAAGGTGATTAATCATAGACACAGCTAGCGCCCGTGGATGACCAGGGGCTGCTTCTGCTAGTCTCTCTCTCTCTCTCTATATATATATAAAGAAAGTGTTCTGCGTCGGTTTAGGTAAACTATAAATAGAAAAGACAAATATAAATAAAAAAACCGTAGAGATGTCAATTATCCGATATTTCGGGCATAGCCCTTTGTCAAGGAATGACAAATTTATTAAGCGTCAAGCAAAAAGAAAAGACGCGCAAAATGGTTGCGTAGAAACAAGAAGTAAGAACGCGCCAGAAGTGACGTAAAAATACATCAAGAGAAAGAAGAAGAGCTAAGAGAGAGAGAGAGAGAGAGAAAGAAAAGAAAGAGAGGGAAAGAAAAAAGAGAAAGGGACAAGAAAAAGAAAAAGATAAGGAAAGAAAGAAAGAAAATTACGTGATGGGAAATGAGCGGAAAGAAACATTAATTCCTCTTGGTTGGAGGCAGCCAAGGCGAAATATCATACGTTCCTCTTCCTGCTTGCGTAGCTGGTCGGAGCTGAAAGAACTGCGTACTATGCACACTTCAAAGTTCTGGATGTCATGGTTGTGTGAGTTAAAGTGAGCAGCCACAGGTAATCCAGGCGTGTTGAGTCGTATGGACCTCAAATGCTCTGTCACACGATCAGCTAGTCGGCGCTTAGTTTCTCCTATGCAGGGTTTCCATCTTTATGGATTTTGGGAAGCATGTAGAATTTCGGAGATTTAGGTTTCCTCTGTAACAATCCCTTTGCCGCTGGACGCCCCATTGTGTCAACAATCAACTGTCCCACCGTCGAAACTAATTAGTCAATATCTTGACAGCATTTTCGCTCCTTTGGTTCGAAGGTTACCCACTTATGTGAAGGAATCTTCAGAGATGATACGGCTTCTTAACTCCACTTCTTTTCCGGAAGAAAGTTTGTTACTTTTTACCATGGATGTCCGATCTCTGTATACCAACATATCACGTTCCGATGGGCTCGCTGCTGTCCACTACTTCCTTGAAAAGCTCCCATCTCCCCACAGACCTGATGATGACACAATCCTCCGTCTCACTGATCTGGTTCTCAGTCTCTCGGCCTTCAGCTTCGACAACTCATTCTATCGACAAACACGAGGAGTTGCCATGGGAACCAAAATGGGGCCGTCCTTCGCCTGTCTCTTTATGGGCCATCTCGAGACGAAGATTCTATCTGATGATGACACGCAACAGCCCTTGGTATTGCCACCGGGACGGAGGAGAACCTACTTAACTTCGTCAACAAATTCAACTGTTCTCATCTTACGGTAAAGGTTACTCATGAGATCTCTAGTAGATGCGTGTCGTTCCTGGATATTGACATCTCTCTTACTGACACCGGTATCAAGACTTATGTCCACTACAAACCGACTGACTCTCATGCGTATTTGAATTATGCATCATCTCATCCACCGGCTTGCAAGCGGTCTATTCCGTATTCTCAACTGACACGTGTCCGTCGACTTTGCAGTGAGGATGATGACTTCCAACGGCAGGTTGATAAGATGACTGGCTTCTTCATCCAGAGGGGATATCCTGATAGCATCGTCACCTCTGCCAAGAGCAGAATTCTCAAGCAACCTCGAGTGGACGTTTTGGAACCTCGTATGGCAGCCACCGCCTCCAGGGTACCATTTGTCCTCACGTACCACCCCACCAACCTACGTGTTGCCAAGATCATCAATGATAACTTCTCCCTCTTGCGAGATGACCCAACTACCGCAGGGATCTTCAAGGAACCGCCTCTCATAGCGTATCGTAAGGATCACTCGTTGCGACAAGCCTTGGTATCTTCCCGACTGCCTACTACTCCTGACCTCTCCCAGAGCGGTACCTATCCCTGTGGCAGACCCAGATGCAACACTTGCAAAGTCACCACTGCCAATGGGCCATCCATGGAAAGTTCTCCTGCATTATGGATGATTGCATTTATGCTATCCATTGCACCCAGTGTCTTCAGCTCTACAACTAAGCGCCGATTAGCTGATCGTGTGACAGAGCATTTGAGGTCCATACGACTCAACACGCCTGGATTACCCGTGGCTGCTCACTTTAACTCACACAACCATGACATCCAGAACTTTGAAGTGTGCATAGTACGCAGTTCTTTCAGCTCCGACCAGCTACGCAAGCAGGAAGAGGAACGTATGATATTTTGCCTTGGCTGCCTCCAACCAAGAGGAATTAATGTTTCTTTCCGCTCATTTCCAATCACGTAATTTTCTTTCTTTCTTTCCTTATCTTTTTCTTTTTCTTGTCCATTTCTCTTTTCTCTTTCCCTCTCTTTCTTTTCTCTCTCTCTCTCTCTCTTAGCTCTTCTTCTTTCTCTTGATGTATTTTTACGTCACTTCTGGTGCGTTCTTACTTCTTGTTTCTACGCGACCATTTTGCGCGTCTTTTACATCTTGTTTCTACGCAACCATTTTGCGCGTCTTTTACATCTTGTTTCTACGCAACCATTTTGCGCGTCTTTTCTTTTTGCTTGACGCTTAATAAATTTGTCATTCCTTGACAAAGGGCTATGCCCGAAATATCGGATAATTGACATCTCTACGGTTTTTTTATTTATATTTGTCTTTTCTATATATATATATATATATATATATATATTCAATGAAAGGTAAAATGGTGTGAACGCGTTGAGAAGTATAAAATAAATAGGTAACACGGAGAGAAAATACACAGAGCGAGCAGAGATGATTTTTCCACAAGCGCTTTCGTTTATACTGGAATATAAGATCTTGTTTCTCTGCTTAGATATATATATATATATATATACAAGGTATATAATGACATTAGAGATACCAGAATACATGTATTATACAAAATGGACATGTCGTAAGTACATTCAATCAAAGGGAGTGCGCTTTTTTTTTTAAAAGCGCCCAGAAGAAATGGTATATGTCATAGCCTATACCTCTCAGCAGACGTGAATAATTCTGAATAGAATAGGGATTCAATATTACTTAGGGAAGTG
Organism: Heliocidaris erythrogramma; assembly: GCA_025617745.1. Lineage (NCBI taxonomy): Eukaryota > Metazoa > Echinodermata > Echinoidea > Camarodonta > Echinometridae > Heliocidaris > Heliocidaris erythrogramma. The sequence continues at coordinate 18,961,259 of CM046864.1, read as the reverse complement.
TACAAAACAAATCAGTGCCGTAATAAGGGGGGGGGGGTGAAAGAAGAGAAAAACAAAATAAAAGAACAGGTGGTGCCAATTGATAAAGGAGGTGGCAATTAAGTTTTCAACAAAAACAATGAAAGGGGCAAAATTTTGCCTAAAGGAGAACAACGTTCCGCCCTTGGTTATGGAAAAACTGCTAATATGCGTCGTCCCCCCATAACATTTTTAAAATCTTTTTTTTTTAGCTGGTCCTTCCTCTCCCACCGTGATGGCGGCATATTCTAGTGTATTTTACCATGATTTAACAAAAAAACCGTTTAGTATGATTATTGATTATTCGTAGGACAAAATCTCATTTAGATGATCCTCTTTAAAAAAAAAAATCGGCTTAATATAGGCTAGTACATGAAGATTTGGAGCAGTGTGCACTTTTGACCGCCAGAAAATTGCGCCAGAGAAAGTCGGACGCAGAAGCGGAGTTGAGCATCTCCCCCCCCCCCCCCCTTGTTTTGTCTGATTTACACTATGGATTGAGGTTGCGCGTCTTCCCAAAATCTAAAGCGGTCAAAGAGGAGAACGCTCATCGCAACCAGGGAATTGGCGCGTCATTAATAGCGTCGTGAATCTAAAGCAGCCTAATGTCTACTGCGCCAACGGTACATTCAGTACATTATGGCTTCAATGTATACGGCACATCAACCTTTTCAGCAATAAGCGCATAACCCGGGTTACGTGCGTGTGTGGGGGATGATGTTCGATGAGACAAGGTGAAGGGGGGGGGACAATTTTTGTAAATTGTAAAAAAAAAGGGGGAGGGGGATTTTCTTTATTTAAATTTAATATATTTCTACTTTTTATTCATCATGGAAGCATATACTAGGTTAAACTTCCTTTTGCGACAGTCACCCAAAATGAAAACAATATATAGGGTTGTGTGTGTGGGGGGGATGGATGTGGGTGTGTGTAATTGGGTTTTTACAGACGTGTACAAATCATCAATCAGATATGATTTACGTCTGGGGACCGACCTTTCACGTCACCATCCGAAAGACGTGACTCAGTCTCGAACCTGGCTCCACTGAATCAGTTTATAACTTCCACTCTTAGCTGGATTAGAGGTGCACGCCACAACGCCCAGTTAGGGTTAGGCTTCAGAGTTTAGAGTTTAGGCTTAATGTTAGGGTTAGTGTTTAGGTTTTACCTAACCGCACATTTGGTTGGCTGTCGCACAGATCATTCCTATTATCAACAACCTATTTGCCATGAATGGGGAAAATGGGCCTCATACGGTTGGAAACATGTTATTGTATATCGCCTCAAATATATTACTCATTCCTTTATGACAGACTAAACAGATCTGTCAACATCCCCCCCCCCCCCCCCCCCCAAAAAAAAGGAAAAAAAATCCTTCTAAATATTTCCACTAAGATATTCTTCTATGATGTGAATACTTATAGGATATTACTCCCGTCTCCCCTCGCGTTGGGGTGACGGGAGGGGGAGGGTAGTAGGGAAAAGTAAATCCTGTGGTCCTCCCAAGACCCATAGAAGGGTTCCATAATCCCCCTGAAAAGAAAATGACAATAAATTCATTTTATGCTCATTTTTGTATTCTTTACAAAGGACGCTAATTGTGCATGCTATGTTTTCATGGCCTTAATTTCTCTGAGTATTGCCCCACATAAAATTGGCAAGATCAAAAAATGTTCCCTCTAAATCTATGCATGGATATAGTACTACTCGAACATAATTATATACATATCATGTAGTCTTCATGAAGATGAACATGTATTTTCTTCAGAACTCATGCAAGATTTGGATAAATAACACATACTCACATGTTGTAAATACTTCTTGGTAAAAACAATAAATAACACTTTACCCGACTTGTTTTTTATTCACTTGATTTAATCATAAACAGAGCAAGCGCCCGTGGCTGTCCACGTTTTTTGTTTTGTTTGTTTTTGTTTGTTGTTGTTGTTTTATTGTTTTATTTATTTTTATTTTTATTTATTTATTATTATTTTTATTATTTTTTTTTTTATTATTATTATTATTTTTTTATTTTATTTTTTTTTTTTGGGGGGGGGGGAGGGGGGGGGGGGTTACGGAGATATAGTCGTATCATCTATGTCGGTCTCGTTCTGCCCCTAATGATATATATTATATACAGTGCGAGTCACACTTTTAAAAATGCTTACAATATGATAGAAATGTTAACATTCTTGGACCACAGTTAGATAAAATAACTCTTCCAGTTTTATTTGATACAACATTTGTGGGAAATCAGTAATGAATAAGCCAGTTCGGGGTTAGCGCATGGTACAAATGACCCCAAATATCCACAGATATTTTAGACATGGAGGGTCCCTTTATGTGCACTTCAGAAAAATAACTCTGGGAGTGATAGAGGTGCCTCATGAATAGCTTTTGTTTCCCCCTTTAAAAAGAATACTTCCACCTGGATATCATGAAATGCACCATTAGTGCATAATTGAATAATGATTACATGACTTTCATGAGCACATATCGAATATTAGTGTCAGTGGGTTTTAGAATTTGGTACAGATGACCTTTATCTGCTCATGCTCAGATTGCATCCCCGAAGTGGCTTATTTACTGGATAGGAATCAATTAATGTGTCTGGGTTAAAAAAAAAACACTTGCGCCAACATCAACAGTGCCTTGTCTGATTTTGATTCCTTTGGAAAATGAGCAAGAAAGTCTTTTGTAATGATAATTGTGTCATAGCGTTAAGCGAACCTGAGGAATAATGGCCCACAAAATCTCCAGACTTAACACCCATGGACTTCTTCGTCTGGAGGTTCCTTAAGTCCAAGGTGTACATCAACCCACCTGCAGACCTGGGGAGCGTTTCATCAAGCGTTTTGTCAGTGATTTTTACTGTGAAATCTGCTCTCTGCCAATCAGATGCAAGGATTTCAGTAGCTTATAACAGTTGTCGGTAAAAATCACTGACGAAACGCTTGATGAAACACCCCCAGGATGACTTGCAGCAATGATTCATCAGTGAAGCAACACACACACACACACGTTTACATGGCTTTACTTCCGAGGACAACTATTGTTCCTCTATTGTTACTCGTCCTCGGACAGTCGACGGAATAAAGCACAAATTCATTGTTTGACGTTCGAGGACTATTGTCCGGCTTCCGAGGACCATTGTTGTCATGATTTTTTTTTGTTCTCTGTCCGAAAATGTCCTCGGACATAATGCTAAACAAACGCACACTCACACACACACTCACACGTTGTTGATATCATACGAGAAAGACCCAAGCTTATTAAGGCAATTCCTGGTCCGCTCACGGATGACACTAGATGTTCCAGCAAATGAAAACGAAATCGGGACATCGAAATGTTGCAGGAAGAGATGTAACACCTGCGTGCACGTGAGCCAAGTTAATCACTTGAGGGGGCCCAGGACTACTTGGCACATTACTGACAAGTTCTCATGTACTATCAGTAATGTCGTCTATGCTATCATATGCAACTCCTGCTCCAAGATCTAGGTAGGCATGGTAGGGGAAACGAAGAGGAGAGTGACAGATCAGGCAACTGAACATCTGAGGTCCATTAAAATGGAGACGCCAGGACTACCAGTGGCGCAGAATTTTAACATGCCGGGTCACAACATTGGCGATTTTAAGATATACAGGGTGCTTAGATGCCATGGGAGTACAGACAAAGATCGCAAGATACGTGAGGAACGGTTAATCCACCGGCTGGGCTGCCTACAGCCACATGGACTTAATGTTTATTTTCACTCCTTTCCCCCGTTCTTTGTCCTTTCTCTCTCTATCTCTATCTTTTCTTCTCTTCTTCTACCCTCTCTCTCTTCCCTGTCATTTCCCCCCTCTCTCTCTATCTCTCTGGGGTTTTTTTTCTTCCTTGATGACGTGTATACTCCCGTCCTCTTTCTTCCTCTCTCATTTGTTATCTTTATGACGCATTTATACGCTTTTTCTTTCATTCGCGCTTTTTCTTACTTTCTCTGTTTTGTGACGTACTCTGCAAAAACCAGGATGTTAATTCCCCGGTGGAGCCACTCAATGTGACTTGGGGACCGCATGACCGTTACCAAAATCGCGGATATAGGGGTAAATTTCAAGGAACGTCCGCGGACAGAATATTCCTCGAAATATAGAAAATAGGGGTGCGCAGGTGTCCTCGAAATTGATAAAATAGGGGTCAGGAAAAGGGAAGAAAACCCAAGGCATGAAGAAAAATCCCGGAGCCGAGTCGCTAGCTGCGGTCCTGCCGGGGATCGGAGGGCGCGTTCATCGTTGAGAAAAAAATCCCCGTACAGCCGTCAGTCAGCAAGATGGCGGACGTGAAGGTAATAACACTGTTGGGCTCCATCGCTCGCTGCACGCTGATTAGCCATAGCATAGGCAACATGACGCCACTGGCAGCTCGCCAGCGCCATCTTGTTTCCCTCAAAACAATTCCGGAACGTCGCCGCTGTATTTTGACCAAGTTTGAAGGACTATTTTACTCATATAATCATCATATGCCCTTCAAAGATGAAGTGGGAAGATTGACGAATCGTGATGTTCGTGAAAGTCGTGTGAAAGGACTTATGTTTCACAGTGATCACACTTCACAGGTATGAATAGTTCAACTTACACTAACACTAACAGTAACACTACAGTCCCATTCATACGCTTTCATGTTAGTTTTTGGGTGTATGGGTATGAGGCACTCATAGCCATAGCCATAGGCCATTGCTGCTAATAGTGCACTCATAGGCCCTTGCCTAACATTCACTCACTGTTGCAGCAGTCAAAAGCAGACAACAAAATTGTTCTAAACAAGATTTAAATTTAAATTTTCTTAAATTTGCCATATTACCTGATTCAGGGACTCTTCAACTCTTACTTAGTCTTACTAGTTTTACTTATGTTAAGTTTTAGTCTTTGCAACAAATGTAGGGATTCAGACTTGAAACAGAAAGTGAAATTTTAAATAATTATTTTCCTCTCCTGTATGAATGATCTAGCCTTGAAAAGGGCCTGCTGATACACACAAAAGCTATTGAAGTCTATTCACCCGTAAAAGCTAGTCTGGAGTACAAGGTTATCTTCAGATAAGCTTGTACATGTAGTGCTTAAAATTAATATAAGGAAAATGCATTTTTTAATGTGTTAATTGTTATTCATTTAAAAATATTTTGGCAATAGTTCATATAAACTCCTGGGGAAAAACCACTGAACTCTATGGACCATATGGTAATAACCGCTATGTCTGACCACTCACAAATAGGCGAGGTTTAATACCGACTTATACATGTACAAGGTGAAGCTTATCTGAAGATAACCTTGTAGTACTCCACTCTCCAGACTAGCTTTTAATAGGTGAATAGGCTTCAATAGCTTTTGTGTGTACTATCAGCAGGCCTTTTTCCAGTCTAGACAATTCATAGTATCATACATCATGAGTCATGAGAGGAAAATAATTATTTAAAATTTTATTTTCAATTCTGAATCCCCAAATTTGTGGCACAGTAAGACCAGTTGAATAGTCCATGAATCAGGTAATCTAGCAAATTAAAGATAATCAAATCTTGTTTAGAGCAATTTTGTTGTCTGTTTGTGACCGCTGCAACAGTGAATGTTGGATACAGTCCCACATAGGCAAGGGCCCACCCATAGGCCATCTCGTGTATGAATGATCTAGACTGGAAATAGGCACGCTGATACACACAAAAGCTATTGAAGTCTATTCACCCGTAAAAGCTAGTGTGGAGTACAAGGTTATCTTCAGATAAGCTTGTACATGGTCAATTCCAGCGTAACGGACATGACATTCAGACAGTTTTTTGTAATTCAAAACATCACACAATAGAATTGGCAGTCTCCAAACAATTTTTATTGAGTTTATCAGACACATTTGACTATCAGGGATATACTCATGAAATTTCACATCATTTTATTGAACGGTTGTGGAGAAAATGCACTCGTTGTGAGCGTAACGGACATGACACAAAATGGACAAGGCTTTTTAACCTACTTTTTATTATGAAAATTCCTGTGAGTTTTGGGATAGAATGAACCTGGTTTGGGTATTAATTAAAACTTAAAGTCATGCTGTAATCATAAATTCATGTTTGAGATTAGTTTTACATTGCATTCTTTTTTTATAGCTCAGAATGTAGCGTAACGGACATGACGCATTGAGCGTAACGGACATGACAGTTTTGTCCACTTTTTGTGAGCGGACATATTTGTTTTATTACGAGATATGGCAGATATTTTATTGTTCATATAGTAAGGTTGAAAGATAGGGACACACATCATAACTGGTATTCTGTACTATCTCATATATTTCTGTAATTTTAGAAGGGTTGGTTTTTCAATGTTTACACAAGATATAAAAAATAAAGCAAACTTGCTTCTGCACCAGCTAGCTACAATTTATGATACATTTTAGTTAATACTACCCTCCATACCAAAACAGAACAAATTATTAGTTGATGCTATGGTGTTTTCTCCTTTATAGGCTAATATTTCTCAGATAGTATTAATATGCTAGCGTAACGGACATGACACCCTTGTGAAGTGAACCATATCTTCACTTCTTTCTTTCAAAAAAACATTTGGCATAAAAAAAGACAAAAATAACAGCTCAGTACTACTACCAAATGTTAAATAGTAACACATCTAAGTTCTTTTTTGCAGGTTTTAGTGATCTAACAACTATACTACAATACATGGAATATAATGATTAGAGTACCACAACAACATACAACAAAGTAGAGCACGTCTCAAGCTTTGAGGCAAAGAAAACTTAATGAACCAGACCTGATCAAAAGTTTGAACATATCATGAAAATGTCCTGAATGATTCACATCAGTTTTAAAGAAAGAAAGATAACTACATGTATCTGCAACACGCACTAAAGCAGTTCCACAAAACTAGTGTCATTATGAAATGAGGTCTAAGTTATCATGGAAAAGTGCTAGGGAGATGGCCAATAGTGGAACTGCATTGTCTTGGCTTCAGTAATCCACTATGTAAATAAACAGGGACATACCTGCTGCTGCATGTTGGTCATCAATCATGATCAATATGTTGGAATGGGATTACATAACAGGGCTAGCAAGATCATCTGAAATCTACAGACTTCCATGGGTAAACTGGAAAATCTGCTTGTTGTTGTGTCTTAAATATAACAAGCAGATTTATATTTATGAGTCACTAGTATCTAGAAACATCCCACTATCCTCAAGCAATTGAAAATAATAATCAATCTATTAAATGGAGCCCACAATGTGGTTTCTGCCACTTGTCGTATATAAAGTGTCATGTCCGTTACGCAAAGTGTCATGTCCGTTACGCCATTTGCTTGAAAACTGACAGTGGTAAGGAAAAATGGTTGCTACACATGTAAGGGGATTTAGTTCTAACATAGAAACTGAATTTACAGTAACCAAATACAAATTTCCTGTCGGCTATGAAAACTTTAAGTGAAAAACGTAACGGACATGACACTTCTAATGATAAAGAAATCACACAAATTTGAGGATCAATGCCTCGAAAATTGATGAATGATATAAACATTCATTGTGATTTTCTGTTGATATGTACACTGAACTACTGTTTAAAAGTTGAAGGAGACCTCCAGTAGATTTTAGGCCTTCATTAGAGAAAGGAAGAATAAACTCTTCAAAAATAGCCACATTTTTGTGTTATTGCGATACATCATATTAGATTTTCACTGGTGGAAAAAAATACGAAAATTTGTCAGTTTAATGATTTGTCTATTGGAAAATGAACATTTATACATTACTTTTCAAGAATATTTGAGAGTTTAAGTGCAATTGCAAACTTCATTTTTTTACTAAAGTGAACATTTTTCATGGAATTGCCCACATGTAGTGCTTAAAATTAATATAAGGAAAATGCATTTTTTAATGTGTTAATTGTTATTCATTTAAAAATATTTTTGGCAATAGTTCATATAAACTCCTGGGGAAAAACCACTGAACTCTATGGACCATATGGTTATTTGAAATAACCGCTATGTCTGACCACTCACAAATAGGCGAGGTTAAATACCGACTTATACATGTACAAGGTGAAGCTTATCTGAAGATAACCTTGTAGTACTCCACTCTCCAGACTAGCTTTTAATAGGTGAATAGGCTTCAATAGCTTTTGTGTGTACTATCAGCAGGCCTTTTTCCAGTCTAGACAATTCATAGTATCATACATCATGAGTCATGAGAGGAAAATAATTATTTAAAATTTTATTTTCAATTCTGAATCCCCAAATTTGTGGCACAGTAAGACCAGTTGAAGAGTCCATGAATCAGGTAATCTAGCAAATTAAAGATAATCAAATCTTGTTTAGAGCAATTTTGTTGTCTGTTTGTGACCGCTGCAACAGTGAATGTTGGATACAGTCCCACATAGGCAAGGGCCCACCCATAGGCCATCTCATGTATGAATGATCTAGACTGGAAATAGGCACGCTGATACACACAAGCTGTTGAAGCCTATTCACCCATAAAAGCTAGTCTGGAGTACAAGGTTATCTTCAGATAATCTTGTACATGTATAAGTCGGTATGAGGTTATTTAACCTCGCCTATTTGTGAGTGGTCAGACATAGCGGTTATTTCAAATAACCATATGGTCCATAGAGTTCAGTAGTTTTTCCCCAGGAGTTTATATGAACTATTGCCGAAATATTTTTAAATGAATAATAACACATTAAAAAATGCGTTTTCCTTATATTAATTGTGTGTGAACTTGTAATTTGAGGAATCGGGTCTTGGACAACTATTATGTTAATGAAAAAAGGGCATAAACGTCTTGTCCTTGAAATATGGTAAAATAGGGGAAAGTTTCCGAAAGTGTCCTTACAATCCTAAAAATAGGGGTATTTCAAAGTACCATTTTGTCCTTGTTTTGACGTAAAAAAGGGGGTGGAATTTCACAGAATGTCCTTGAAATTGACTGCAAAAGGGGGTTATTTGCATTTTTGGTAACGGTCATACGCGTCCCCCTCTGCGGGGGAGTGGCTCCACCGGGGGTTAATTCAACTCCATCTCAGTATCAATATTGGACTACACCAGATAAGTGTTGAATAAAAATGGTGTTGTTTTAACACTTATCTGGTGTAGTCCAATATTGATACCGAAATGGTGTTGAATTAACACCCTGGTTTTAGCAGTGTATTCATGCATTGTGACGTATATATATATATATATTGCGCTCTAGCGCGCTTTAAGGATACGTATTTGACGCATCTTTGTTTTGGATAAAATGTGTTTCATTCAGAAATTAATCATACTTGATAAAGCTAAAGCCTTAATTACGAAAATCGTAATTTTCAACTTGCCAACGGAGTTTCTTCATTTATTGTTTGCGATTTACATTTCGTTTCCCATCAGATCTTCTATTTTGCATATATATATATATACACACAACAAGGGTCCCAAGTCCTTGTGTTGCCATAAAGCCATTATGGTAATAGCCGGGAGGGCGCATTGTTATACATAATTTGTATATATATATATATATATATATATATATATATATATATATATATATATATATATATATATTATGCGTACTAAGCATATATGTGTGTAGTTATGGATGTATGGGGTTTGTTCGCAAGGACCGATACATCAAGTTATGGCCTAAAACTCTGACATTTTCACTGATGCCGTTTACTCTTCATGTATGTATATGTGAATGTATGTGTGTGTATGCGTATGCGTTTGTTTAGCATTATGTCCGAGGACATTTTCGGACAGAGAACAAAAAAAAAATCATGACAACAATGGTCCTCGGAAGCCGGACAATAGTCCTCGAACGTCGAACAATGAATTTATGCCTTATTCCGTCGACAGTCCGAGGACGAGTAACAATAGAGGAACAACAATTGTCCTCGGAAGTAAAGCCATGTAAACGTGTGTGTGTGTGTGTGTGTGTGTGCGTGTGTGCGTGTGTGTGTGTGATCTTATATAGCCGTATGTCCCAGGACACTTTCGGACAGAGCACACAAAAAAATCATGAGAACAACAGTCCTCGAAAGTCGAACAATGAATTTGTGCCTTATTCCGTCGACTGTCCGAGGACGGAGGTGTGTATGTGTGTGTGTGTGTACAAGCACACAGACACCCCACACACACCACAAACTTTTTCATAATGTATGCTCAGATCTTTAAAACCGATTACGTAATCGGAGGGTTGGACAAACAACGGTGACCGGCGGTGCTAAGCTGCTATTGTAATCGTGTTTCACTGAACAACTACTGCCCTTTGTTCGCTATTGAACTGTTTGTTTCATTAATTATTGACGGATGAGATGGAGGGAATTTCAAAATAAACGTTTGGATATCTTTTTCAACTATTTAATATTTCGAGCATACTAACGGTTCAAATAAAGGTGGGAAAATGGGAAAACACTGCTGTTACGGGACGTGTAACAGCGACACCCTCTATGACCAACATACGTGCAAGGGATTTATTCACCTCCTTAATTTTAAATCTCTGATTTCTTTTGTTATGAACCCTATAAATTCCCGAGAAAAAATCATATTCAAAAGAACTTTCCCTCCCATTCATGCACTCTCGAAACGGAGTGGATGATAAATAACAAGTCTCTGCTTGTTGTATCCTACGGTAGAATCTCCCCTTTCTCGAAGAAAATCGTGTAAATTTTTCATACTAAACTTGTTAAAAGAAAGTAAGGAAGCCATCAAAACAAAATCAAAAGTTGAGCAAGGTAATCGTCAACTAATAGTGAAAATACGAATGAAATATAAATACGAGGTAACGGAAATCGGCGCGGAGCAATGCCAAAAAGCACGAATCCAATATGGCGGTATGTCAAAGCTTGATCAACCTGGTTACCAGGCATACGTCATCGCGCTCGCATCGCTGAAACTGGGCTATTGAAAGAGTTTTCACGTCAAGCAAATTTAATCCTAGTTTGTCGTTTCAGCGACACTTCCTGATACATATACGCCAACTACTATTTTTGCATTTGGAGGACGTTTTACCAATAATGCTTAATCCTCACCGAGGGCAGGTTATCCCCCCCCCCCCCCCAACAAAAAAAAAGGAATTCGGGCTATATTTCATCAAAGATATAGGGTAAGGGTTGCAATTGGATTACGGGATAGGCTTAGGGTTAGAGTTAAAATTTGGTATAAAGTTAGATCCAGGGTTGAATTAAGAAATTCAACGAGCCGGAAGCAATTGTCATCGGAGCATGTGTCGTACTACCGCAAATACTCTCAATTCGAGAATATCGCAGCCCATGAAATATTTGCAAAATTTATAACTCTCTCCTGCATACTGAGAACATTAATGAAAAGATAATATATCATTTTGGACCTTGTTCGTCGAGAGTTAATCCCGTAGGCATGCCCGCTTCTCCTTTGTCCGTTATGACGGTGAAGTCACCATCTTCCAGACGAATTCGTCCGAGCTGCCCTGCCATGGTGTACATATACCTGCAAGATATAGAACGATATGGAATTGAGCAGTAAGATGAGAAGACTATTGTTATTAGAGGATAATCCATGTCCTCCTTTCATGCCTTTTACGAGACAACCCTTGAGAAAAGCTGCTTGCTTTAGCGCTGCCTAAAAATCCTATGCTATTTACTCTCCAATTTTACTTACAGGGGAAGTCCACCCTAATGTTTAGTTAATTTGAGTTAAAGCAAAAACAAAAAAATAGAGAAACTTAATTCAACTCCATCTCAGTATCAATATTGGACTACACCAGATAAGTGTTGAATAAAAATGGTGTTGTTTTAACACTTATCTGGTGTAGTCCAATATTGTCTAAACGAATTCGTCCGAGCTGCCTTGCCACGGTGTACATATACCTGCAAGATATAGAACGTTGGAATTGTGTCATTGAGCAGTAAGATGAGAAGACAACTGTTATTAGAGGATAATCCATGTCCTCCTTTTGCGAGACAAGTTTTGCTTCAATGCAATGAACACACATTGAGTTAAAGCAAAAACAAAATAAAATAGAGAAACTGATAAGTGAAGGCGTAAGCAAAATCCGATAACAACTAAGAAAGTTATGAATTTTTGTAGTTGTAATCAATCAAACACAAATTGGCGACTCCGTTACCTGTCTTCCTCTCCCATTTGCTATATACAGAAAATTTCATGAATTTTCAATTTCTTATTGTTTATGAAGGAATACATTCATTGCATACATGTTTTGTGTAAAACCATATGTACAATGGTTTTATCTAGGGTGCATGTATAATTCTATTATTTTCTTTTAAGAAAAAAAAAGGAAATTTTTATTTTTTTTAAGAACAGGGCAAATAAGAGGACCTCGCAAGATACGTGACGGAGTTGCCAATTTGTGTTTGATATAAATCTACATTTGCCACCCTCGATCTCGGTAAGAAAAGCTGCTTGATGCATGAAAATTCTATGATACTCTCCAATTTGACTTAATGCTTGGGCACTCCATTTTTTTCATCTAGTAGACGAAAAATACAGCTCTCTCAGGTTTGCATAATATGGAAACTTAAAAAGCTCGAAAATCCGTCATTTTGTTTTGAAATCGGGTTCAAAATCATGTGTTTTAGGCTTACATCAATGTTTAATGATAGGAATAAATACATTAAAATGCTTGAAGGCTGTACTGGCAGCCGGGCTAAAGCCGGGCTAAAATACTGAAGCGCCGGGAGTGGCAAATGTGCCAGACATGAACGCTATAGACAAAAGCCCACTATTATTACATTTGGCATAGATGTACCCACCATCCACGTTGGTCAATGACACATCGAATAGGTGTTATAATTCCATGTATCTCGGAAACGGTCCCCAAAATACCTTCTCCTACCGGTCGCTGATTTAATCCAGCTTTTTTAGATCCACTCCAATAAAGCTCCTTCTTCTGGACGTCCAAAGCCAAGCAATATACAGCTGTTCCATAAAGATTCCAAAGATTAAGGAATTGTGTCATGTATCATTATGCTAGGTTCGGGAACATTATCCTAGACAACAGAAGTGGCATATTTCCAGTATAGAGTTGATCTAGCTTGAAGTTTGAAGTTTGAAGTTTATTTGTTCTACTTTTACATCAAAAGCAATTGAGATTTTACCAATATAAATATACGGGTAAAGAACCCTATCAAGTATAAAGTAAATATAAAGTTTCGATAGAGATAGGTACGACTGGCTAAAAAGAAAATGTAAAATGTGGGGAGCCTAACTAATAAAGCTTGGAAATAATTAGGCTCCCGTATAGAGTAACATTAATATGCAATAAAAAACTAACGGAATAGCTGGTGTACGTCCCTAAGACGTTTACGGTCTTTCTGCCCCACACTGTAAAACAAAGATGTGTATGACGAACTCCAGGGCTATTCATGCTCAACTTTGGTAATGCTTTACCTTTAATTTTCATGGTCACCTTTCATGCATTTTCTAGTTTTCTACTTCAGTCACACCAACGAAACCGACTCCAGACCGAGCGAGAAATTACATTGCGCCGAATGGCTAAGAATCGGTCGGTTTGGCGGTGACGGTGTGACTTAGGTATTACTTTGAACATAGCACTGCCCCCCCCCCCCCCCCGGGCAAACTATGTTGACAGTTGCAGGTACAGGCATTGCATATGGCCGTCAAACCTAAACCTGTCCCTATAGTTGCAACACGTCATAAGAAAAAGAGGATGATCTCTTATTTTCCTAGCGAATACCGTGGGAAAATTACATATCGTGAAACAAAGGAAGAGTTATTGCTGGAACTGTGGAATATCTCAATATTTTACGGAACAACAGATGGATAAATTGAACTAGCAATATGAGACTTACATCGTTACTCTAGGTCCCCAGGAAATAAACATCCATAAATTTCAATCACTTAGTAAACAGGTCTATTGAATAGAAATGTTGCATAGCAGAGGAAACAAAATGGCGTTCAAATCATGAGTTGTCGCTACTCTCTTTATGTAGGTATTCTACTCTTGACTAGAGTACCTTTATATAGAAGAGTAGCGACATGGACGTCTGACTTTTCTGGACACAAAATGGCGTTCGAATTCTTTCTATTGAGAACACCGAGGTGCTCATCGGAATTGAATAGAAATGTTACGTGATAGTGGACACAAAATGGCGTTCAAATCACAGGTTGTCGTTACTCTTTTATATAAAGGTACCCTACTCTTGACGCTCAAATACTGCCCTCTCTCGTCAAGTCCTGACAGAAAAAAAGACACGACCCGGTTTCCCTTGCTCCATGTATTCAAAATGACAAATCGTACCTTCGGCTTGATTAGAGACTACTGTCCAGTTCGTCATTCCTACATGATGCATCCAAATGTCCGAAGTCATGGATTGTTTGACAACCGACCAACGCTCAGATGCGAGATTCATCCAATAGAAGGTGTCATCCTCGTCGTCAAAGAGCATGCTCCCGATTTTGGCAGAGCTGCCCAAGTCTACAAAACTGGAGAATACAAAGTCGCTCATATTGGCAATCCAGATACCAGTCTTTCCAGGATTGACGATAAGCAGCTGAACGGAAACGTCTACGAGGAGTTTTAAAAAACACATACGAAAAGAGCACGTTTTTACTAAGCAAAATAATATGCTTTGAAGAACACTGTTATATTCTTAATTCATTAAAGTAAGTACTTATCCAATGCAAATCGAAGTAATGAAAATACATGACTCGAAATTGTTTTTAAACCAACCAAAATACGGCTCTCTCTCAGAAATGTCACACACTGTTAACTGAATCAGAGTATTCCAAACAAACATCTTCTACTTTTGATTTGTAAAAAATAAGGAAATCATGATAATACCGCAATTGGTGCCGTCATATCCAAGATCACACTGGCATTTGTACGCTGGTGTATGGCCTAGAAAAGGCGTGCATGTTCCTCCATTGTGGCAGGGGCGAGTAGAGCATTCTGCAAATGAAGCAATATGCTTTTCACGCTCACAAAATTTTGCTTACCCTGTACTATATAGGTGGGACTATTATGAGGTCTTAGCCCCACCAATAGTACGGGTCTAAGCTTAACCCACTTAGTTTTCACACCCGATTTTACCAAAGTGCACTAGACCCACCGATACTACGGGACTACTTGGCCATGGAAAAATGCAGGGTTGGCACCACATTTGGTGGGGATAAGGGTCAAAATGCGGTGCTAAGCATTCCAAGTATAAAGAAAATGAAAACAGTTATTCCAATCCGGGGCTAAGAAAATCGAGTTTAAAAAGGGTATAAGATCGATTTAACTTTTAGGTAATAGCATTTGTTCCTGAACATCTCCAACTCGATATTGCCTACTGCAGGGTTATTCGAAAGATAGATTAGCACTTCCACAAACTCTTCCAAACCCACATCAAGTCAGGACCAACAGCGATTTTCCACTCTCGCCAAAAATACCGCTTTGTCGTTATTGGGTAGACGAAGTCGAGAGGGGGAGCAAGTGCGTGGACGTGTTGTTGGAATAGGGAAATTTTCATTTCATCCATCGATCATTCTCTGTCGACAATGCTTAGGTCAAATCATCTGACTTTTTTTTTTCAACCAGATGATTAATAAATCAACTAGTGAGGTGTGATTTATACGTAATGATCTACCATAAAAACTGTCCGCAATGAAGTTCCTTTTGATTTTGATCGAATAAATCATTCTCATTGGCACAACACAACGCAACACCCAGTGCTAACACAACATCGTCAAATATCTACTGTTTATGCTACAGTGCGAAATTGATTCCTTGATTTCCCGGATATGGAAATGTAAATGTAAATCATCTGAATTTTAACCCTTTCCAGGGTTCGGATCTAGTCTGTTGAAACATTGATACCGGGTGTGTCAATATTATGTGTCGAAGGGATGAAATGACCAAGGACTAAATCAAACAAACAAAAGGGAAATTGGATTTAAAACAAATTTCGAAAGACACATGATGCAATATTTACCTACAGTTTAATTGATACTGAGCTAAAGGCTCAAAAATATGTGCAAGAAAAGAAAGAAAAGAAAAAAAGAAAGTATAGGTTACAGAATGAAATATTTGAGTTCTTTCCAAATCTTCCAAACTAATAGGATTGATATACAGTTTTAGGTACAACTACAATTACCCGTATCAGGTGCCTCGCATATTAGTATCTCATGGTGTTGTATTGGCTTTGTTGATGATTGGTCAGAGGCCACACCCCTGACAGTCCCCCTGATAAATGTTCCGTCAGGGTGCAAGGACGAAGGACAAGGGTTTGTTTCAGGACATATCCATATTTCACCATTTATTCCTAAGATAAGAAAATGAAATGTGCTTGATGGTTTGCTGTTTTGCTGTTTTGATGGTTTAGCGACCAGGGGACCGACGGCTTTAAGTCCTCTCCAAGGTACGTGGTAATGAGGGTTAATGCCTTCCCAAAGGACACTAACGCATCCACTTGGTTTCGAACCCGGGTCCTGCCATTGGCCGCATCGTTCCGTAAACAGTCATCAAAGAGATAAATTACCAAAGCTAAAAACACATGTTATGATCTAACGTTGATCGTAATGATAATGGAAGTAGAGCTGAGGATTTCAAAGGAAAATGTTCGATAAACCTAACTTTAGTTGCTGGACATTATGGCAAGACCAGGGCCCCGTTTCATAAAACTTGTTATCAATAACAACTGCCTCATTTCTATGACAAATTCGCTCTCAGCCAATCAGATTCAGGGATTTCAGTAGCTTATACAAATTAGTGTAACTTGTTATTGACAACAAGTTTTATGAAACGGGGCCCAGACATTCAGACAATGTTTTATTTAAAAAAAATATATAATCATCCATCAAAATAGGGATTGTCAATTTTATACTGAAGATATATCAAAAAGAATATTGAAAACATTAAACTTAGACATTGACTGACTGAGACTGTAGTACATCCAGCAATCTTTGCCGTCGTGAAGGTGTAATCACTCACCATATGCGGTCAGCACTTGGGTCACCCATATCATGCATAGGATGATTAGAACCTAACATCCAACAACAAAGAAGCAAACTATTATTAATCGGGGATGGGTTTAGTCGTTTTTCCGAAGCTTCTTTTTTCCCCGAAAGTTCAAAATCAGAAACGCAAATTACTCTTTACCCACAACAGGGAGGTCATAATTCCGAACATTTCTTGCAATACTCCAAAATCTAATGTTATCTAATTTATATAGTTAGTTATATATATATATATATATATATATATATATAACTAAAATAATTTCTTGGTACTGCAAAATTTCAATATGGCACGAAAAAGAGACATGATAACGAAGCTTTTCGACCTGCACTCATCAGGTTATCACGCAGGTATATAACAAATTACTTGAAATCAATTATTTTACTCGGTGAACCCGGACGCAACCTAGACGCCGTAATTTCAGAACAATCGCAAAGCTTGGACGAACTCCTTTTGTCTGCACAGAAGAGGTTCATGCGATTGAATGTAAGCAGCTTCCAGAAAGCGTAAATGCGCTGAGCTTCTGGCCCGGGACATAATTGAGAATTGATCGTCGGCATAGCTTTGTGCGCAAGCTGGATTGTTCAGCTATTGGTCTCCACTTGCTGAACAATCCAGCTTGCGCACAAACCTTGGTCAAACATATCGTCTTCTGTAAAACGTGAACCTCGCTCACCCACTGTTAGCTTCATGTTTTACCTACTTTGTATGCAGTTAAGACAAAGCAGTCCATTGTCGCTGGAAGGATCTATGACGGCGTTCACGTTGACACATTCGAAAACTCCCTACTACTACTACTTCTACTACTACTACTACTACTGATAATAATAATTATAATAATAATAATAATAATAACAGTAATGTTAATAATAAGAATCATAGAATAAAATTTAAATTGATGTATTATGATTTAAAGCGCCATTTCCCGAGGGTTCAAATGTAGCAAGTCATCAAAAAATGTTATTATCTTCCGCACAGTGATGACGATGATGATCATGAGTAACTGCTATATTAAATGATCGATGGTCGATGGTGATGATTATTTATCTCTTTATCAAGTGATAAGGAACGCATTCGCAAAGCCACGATAATGACACTTTCATCGTCGAACCCATACTGTAAGCCTCAGTTTAACGTAAGCTTAGGAATACTATCCCATCTTATATCAAGAGTTCTGTCGCTCCTTCCATGCCTTTTATTTTTCTTTTCCTGAACGCATATAAACGTAGATATATGCCCAATGAAAGTACTGCATCACTGAGATTTATTATAAGAAGACCATAACTATAAAAATTAACAACATCACTCTGTCTGTTCCATGCCTTTTACTTTTATTTTCCTGAACGAATATAAACGCTACGGTAGATATATGCGCTATGAAAGTTCTGCATCACTGAAATTTATTATAAGAAGACCATAACGATAAAAATTAATTATTTACACTGCCTTCAAGAAGAGAAGTGTCAAAAATCATGACACTATCCGGGGTATAAAGCAAAGCCATGGTTTTTTTCTCTAAATCTATATGAAATTGTCGTCTTTGTACAATTTATTACTCGAATGGCAGTAACAGCAGTCATAAGAAAAAACAATAAAAATGTTTTAATGTATTTCTATATATATTTGGCTTTACTTGCCATCAATTTTGACTTCATATAAACTGGGAGCGTTAAAGGTGAAAGAGTAAAGGTTTAAAGATAAAGTTGAGTTCTGGTCATGCGATCATAATGAGAAAGAAACTGTTTCAAAGCAATTTGGAAATGTTGAACATGTCTACATAAGAATAGGTGTATAATGTGAGGTTCGGAATCATCATGAAATGATAACAAAATTGACTCAATCTCGCTGTGTGTTGGCTCAGTCAGTAGAGCGTCCTCCTCACTATCGGGAGGTTGTGGGTTCGAACCTCGGCCGCGTCATACCAAAAGACGTTAAAAATGGGAGTTGCTGCTACCTTGTTTGGCGTTCAACAATTGAAAGGATAGAGCAACGTCGATCTGGCGCTGCACAGTGGCTACCGGGCCCACGATCAATTGGGCAAAAAGAATTTTCATTTCGGTTAATAAAATTTGGAATGGATTATTATTATTATTATTATTAAAAGCACATGCAATGCACACATTAGTAGGTATATGGGACTGCACACACATGGGCATGAATGATCGGCCCGAACAATTCAGCTATTTCTTGTTATATTTCGAATATGACATCATTTGAAGAACAATCTTTTTTCAGGGGTCATTTCTACTAAGATGTTTCTCCAAACCGACTTAAAAGGAATGAAAAAGCTCACCCTTTCCTGAACCCAACCTTCTATTTAAGGTTTATCCCTCCCTTGAAAAGGAAGCTTGAGTTCTGTAAATGGTAAAATATAATTTGTGAGCTTTCTGAATCTCTGTATGTTAGTTTGGAAAATTATCATGGTAGATAATTTTTTGCCTCAAAAAAGGATTGCTCTTCAAATGCTCTCATATTCAAAATATGGCAAGAAACAACTGTGTGTAGTCCCATATATTTTTAATACATAGAACTATATATAAGACATCTTATAGAGCGCATACTGATATTTTGTTTCGCCAAAATCGTATCCTCAAAATTCATGACCTTTATCGATTTCAGCTGTACCAATTCATGTACAATCTTGATAGAAATAATATGACATTCGTTTTGAAACGACTGTTTGCAAAAAAATAGAACCTTTACACAGGTATTACAGCAGGCAAGCAAACTATTAATCATTTACCCAAAACTCGAACGGCTTTTGCCAGTAAAACTATATTTTTCAATGGTCCTAAATATTGGAACTCATTAGAACAGAATTTAAAACTTACCCCTAACTTAATTAGGTTCCAATCAACTCGAAATCTCTTTTATTTCACCAGTCTTATTTTGTAATGTTAGATCAACTGTATATAATGTACATATTTTGTTAGTAGTTTTCTCTCTCTCAAACAATTACTTTGATAAATTAAACAAAAAATCTTTTTTTTTAAACATATAATATTGTATCATTATTCGATTAGGGGGTCCACATCACACAGGCTAAGCTTTTTAGTAGATCCCTCCGCATATCCTTTTGTCATCTTTCTATGTCATATCCATGTATTCTCTGTTTTTGCAGTGATTGTAATTTGTACATATTGTTGTAATTTCATTGTAAATGTGGAATCTGAATAAAATCAAAAAATCAAATCAAATTAAATATGCACATTCCTGTGTGCAGTGCATGTGAATCTTAGCAGGACTGAGTCAATTTCTTATCATTTTGGTGATTCCAAAACCTTACAGCATACACCAATTCTTATGTGCTATATAATCAACCTTTCCCAATTGCTTTGAGACAGTTCTTTCACAATTCAATCTCATGAACAGAACGCCACTTAATCTTTAAACATCCATAAAAAAACCAAATAAAAAACAAATTTTCCAATCAACCTTGCCTAATAGGTATAATAAAGAGGAATATGCCTGGGAATCGTGACAAAGTCGTCTTTCTTTTCTCTGTTTATACATGCTTTGATTCGGGGGCACTCAGTTGCATTACTTGAAATTCTAAACTGGTGTCATAAATTAATTCCTCATCATGGAAAACCCTAGAAAAGTTGTATTTGTATGTTTTCAGGCTTTCTGGAAAAACAATGACAAAGATTTCCATATATTGCGCATATGCTAATTAGCTCATTATGCTTATTATGCTAATTACGTCAGTTACATTACTTGAAATTTAAAAAATGGTGTCATAAATGAATTTCTCGTCATAGAAAACCCTAGAAAAGTTGTATACTTTATGTTTTCAGGCTTTCTGGATTAAGATTAGCAACATATTACGTATTGCACACATGCTAATTAGATGATTATGTTAATTAGGCTAATTAAAAAAATTCTCGCTACCCCAAATACGCAATTTCGCCAACAGATGGCGTTTGTCATGCAAACCACGCATGCACAGTGCTAACAATATCCCGATTGGGTCGACAAGTGTTTGTCTTTTTGCATTGAAAATGTACACAGGTATTACAAAAATACCTCGAGTTTGAGTATAAATTAACCCACATGTTTGAAAAGATACCATGATTTATTGAGACAATTATTGGTTGCATTTTCAAAATTTGAGTGGTTTATGTCATGCGATCCAAAAATTAAGCATTTTAGCACTCATTTTATTCATAAGCCGTAGTATTTCAATACCGACCGGAAGTGAAGTTGACGAAGATGCGGACCATTACCATGCATAATATTGCCCTCTACGTCGAAAATTGCATATTTGAGGTGGCAAGAATTGCTCAAGTGAATTTACTTAATTTAATACCAATCTAGAACACAAATCAACAAAAAAAACCTTGTACTTAACAACTTTTCCCGGTCTTGTACATGGTACATGGTTCATAATTCCGTACATTTGTTGCATTATTCCGAAGGTTCGTTTATCCGAAGGTTCATAATTCCGAAAATGGAACAGGGTTCATATTTCGGAAAATAGAAAAGGGTACTTAAACGGCATACTCTCGCTATTCATGAGGACCGCTATTCATAGAAAACCACCATACATTTAACACGCGTTATGAATAGCGGTCCTAAGGAATGGAGGTCCTAATGAATAGCGAGGTAATTTTGTCTATGGTTTACTCGCTATTCATACTACCGCTATTCATACAAAATTCGATTTTCCGAAGTATGAACCCTATTCCATTTTCGGAATTATGACCCCTTTGTCATTTTCGGAATTACGAACCATTTTTCATTTTCCGAAATACGAACCCTATTTCATTTTCGGAATTATGAACCCTATTTCATATTCGGAATTACGAACCCTATTTCATTTTCGGAATTACGAACCCTATTTCATTTTCAGAAGTAAGAGCCTTCGGAATTATGAAACCTTTTTCATTTTCTGAAAAACGAAACCTTGGGAATTACGAACCATCGGAGTAACGAGCCTTCGGAATTACGAACCTTTTGGAATTATGAACCTTCGGAAATATGAACCTTCGGATAAACGACATGTAACCCTTTCCGAAAGGTTCGTAATTCCGAAGGCGCCTTACTCCGCTTTTCAAATGTATGGACCTTTTCAATAATATGGCTGTGTTTAAAGGGAGGCTTGAGTTCTGGGAAAGGTAATAAATAATTTGTGAGCTTTTTCATCAATATTATGTTAGTTTGGAAATAGTTGTGGCCTTCTATTACTAAGTCATCTCAACACAATTACGACGAAATTAAAAATTCAAATTATAGTAAAACAAAATTAATAATAACTTACTTGTTCCCAAGTTACAGATTCTGATGTTCTGAAAGAAATGTATCGCTTAAAGAGTAAGAAATAGCTTTGAGTTGATGGAGTCAAGGTCCTGTGATAACTCCTTGATGGAATAGATTTGAAATTGTAAAACCTGTCACCTACTAAACCAATAGATCATTGTCTAAAGTTAGTCAGGTACAGTCCCCTCAAGATGGAAAGTACAATAGTACATATGGCTAAGGTCATATCCTTGCAAGAAAAGGGTGATAAACTTGTGGAAAATAACTCCAGACCGATAACTTTAAAGTGTATGTCCAAAATATTAGGGAAGATTGTGCAACAATACTTAATTCGATTTAAAAAAACAACAACATTTCAACCAAAGATCAATCGAGATTTAGAAAAGGAACGATTTGACCTCTTTTCGTCACTTCCGCTGTGAATTTGACGTCACCCGCACAGAGTAAAAAAAGTGTGGAAAGTTTAGAGGTGAGTACACCTGTATTTATGCTGAATTTTCGAAAATTAGAATATATTCATAAGAAGTTCTGCCATTATGAGTAATCTGTTTCAATTTCTCTACATTTTGAAATGATTCTACATAGCTGTATGTCATAAACCAATGTGTAATCTACTCTCGAACTTTCAATTCAATTTTCATCGTCATGAGCTAATGTTGCAGCTCGATTCCCCTTACCACCCTGTCACTCGTGACGGCTAACCCTGACTTTCGGGCGGGACTATCTCGATACGTTTCGATAGATGATCTATAATTGTCTTGTATTGATTGATGTCAGATAGATGTAGACGCATAGACCCTGTTATATTCTGAAAGACGAAGGGCCCAGGTGAGACCCTTTCTAATTGATTCTGTAGGCTATTCTGAATAGTGAATTATGTTATTCTAGTCCGGATTTTTTTGGGGGAATGATTCAATGAGGAAGGGGTTACATGTTGATACTAGTATTTTCCAGAGACCAGTCCAGGTCCAGGTTTACTTTGAGTAAATGCCCCGTTTGCTAATGCAGGGTTGTATTTTAACGCGGTGGTTCATAGTCAAAGTTAATGTGCTTAAGTGTACGGTACTAATGATAGATGAGCTTTGGCCCATTTTTTTCTTCTAAAGTTGAGCCAAGGCCATGGCTAGCTAGGCAAGCATCTAGACAGAAATTTCGATCTAGGCAAGCATCATCATGATGATGAGGAGAGGGTTAGATAATTTAGTGTTGATGCTAGACCAGAATCAAAAGCCCTTTTTAAGGGGTAATAAATCTCCGCTGAGTAATAGCTGGATGGCCTTTGTTTCAGTATCGCATTCATTAGTTTCATCATGTTGACTTTGATTTCCGTCAGATACACATGGCAAGGAACTAACTTGTGGCTGATCTACTTGAAGGTCTACTAGAGCTTAATGTTACTTGTTAGAGGTCTCCTTACATAACTCAACAACTGTTGGAGGTGCCGGATGAAGTGGAAAGTCCTACTATTAAAGACTTTGATGGGACTTGAGAAATAAACAGGTAAAGTCTAGACCTTACTGTGGCAGCCTGAACGCGTAGCATTCGTGGCAGCGTCCCGGGGTTAGGGACTAGACCTAACTAGTTAGACCTATTACAGCTAAAAATTATAGGTCTGGTGGTGGTAGTGGATCCAGGATCAGTTAACCGGGGGAGGGGGGGGGGGTGGGTGTGGTGTGTTCACAATAAAGAGAGGCATTTTTAGTTAACATTGTCCAACCAAAACAACAACAAAACAAAAAAAAAATTCTGAGGAATGGATAATTCATTGACCCGAAAACTTACATTTTTATTCTTTACTTTCTTTCTCTCTTTCTCAACCCCCCCCCCCCCCCCCCCACTGAGACCACCGGGTCTGTTTTCAGTGTAATATTTAATTAGCTGTTTTTAAATATCAATTATAGAGTACCGAAGTGTGACGTCATCAAATTTTGATTTTTGTATTTCAGTATTTTTATGACCATATTTAGGTAGAGCATGATGGAAAACGTTCACACATCAAATTTGACATGAATCAGTTCATGGTGGCCCAAGGTATGGCTATATGAATTTCTAATTAGCCCCATTGAAGTCAGTGTAAATTGGCCTGGTTCTTAACAGTTTAGAACCAGGCCAATTTAACACTGACTTCAATGGGGCTAAGGAGGTATTCATGCGGCCATATCTCGGGGCCCAATGAGCCAATTGCCATAAAATTTGGGATCTGGATGTTTTTTACCATGTTCCTTTGAGATATGGTATAAAAATGTCAAAATGAAAAAATAGCTTTTTGTGACGTCATCACTTCGGTACTCTATATCTTTAAGCGATGTTCAGTATGATGTCACAAATACAAATTTTAGTCCCCTTAGATTAAACATTTCATTAATTCCTGCAAACAGAAACAAAAGAAAATAAGATGGGTGAACTTATGTTATTGATGATATTATTATTTTCATTATTATTATCATTATGATCATTATTATTATTATTGTTATTATTAATAGTAGTAGTAGTAGTAGTAGTAGTATCAGGGCCAAAAATGACACTTTCGATTAGAATCCATGAATATATTGTAGTTACGTCTCCTCTTTGAAAAGTGTGATTTTTTTGCTTAATACAGGATAATGCTTCTCTACCTCATCTATTCTACAACAGATGATGATGATGATGAAGAGGAAGGCTTACCTACTGAGAATGAAGACAAATTCTGAGAGGAACAATTAATACTTAGCTGCTTCAGTTTTGCATGATAGGCATATGCTGTAAGAGTTATGGGGTGTTGCAAGAAAGTTGCGATTGATTGCAAGTTGCAACTGATCGGTAATGACCAATCAAAATCATTGTTGCAAGCGCATCTTCTTGAATGGGCAGACCCTGAACCAATGAATCAGAATGGTTGTTCTAATTTGCTTTACAATTTGCAATTGATTGCAACTTTCTTGCAACACCCCATAAGATTGCTGTCAGCCTCCAGGGGCGTCGATCTGTTTTTCTAAAGGGGGGGGGGGGGCAAAACAGCCTAGTAGCACCCTTCATGATTTTTTTTGAATGCCTCTTAATTACCAGCTTCTACAAGGTAACATGACGCAGGGAAATATATAGATGTTTGTTTGTTTGTTTGTTTGTGTTTTTTTTTTTTTGGGGGGGGGGGGGGGGACAAAACTATATATTTTCCCTCCTACTGCCCACTTACCACCCCATAATCGACGCCCCTGGTTGCTATTAGTACTTCAACACAATCAAGGTACAATTTTTTTGTTTGTTTAGGAAGCGCTTTTTTCTTCTTTTTTTTACATAAACATGATTGAATTTTCTTGTGACTTTAATAATTTAGTTTATTTTGAATAGCCTTGAAAATCTGTCCAACTGGACAAACTTTTTTCCTCTTTAAGTACTTTTGAGAATTCCCACTTATTATTCTATTAATTTCATTTAAAGAGTCAATGTTAACTATTAATAGGAAACTCTTTTTTCAAATTCTAATTGTTGCTTATTAAATTATAGAAACACTATGGATGCTATTTTCTAAAATCTGTCTTCTTTTCTTTCAACAGACATGGATTTCTACTTCAGCTCTTCAGTGAAATAGACCCCTGCTTTGATAAACATCTATTTCTTCATATTGAAATCATACCTGGATTCCAGTCTAATATTCATCATTAGAATGGCGGAAGAGGAGTTTAAAGTTCTTCAATTATATCTTAACCAACTTACCCACCCCCTCCCCATGTCAAATGTTGCAGTCACATGCAGCCATTTTTTGGAGTAGCTCGTTATTGTGAGGAGGTCTTCCTCTTCTATGTGACCTAGTGACATTACATGGCCCCTAATGAAATAAAGATAAGCACTGCCAAAGCCACTTGGCCTCTCCTTTTTAAATCTTCTCACCATGTATAGCAAATTAATAATAATAATTAACTGATTCTATGAATTTGTGCTAATTGAATTATTATACTATTATTGATCTACAGAGAAAATCCATACTATTCAACACTTTATTTCAGGGATGCCACTTTTCAGACAAAAGTAGGAATTCCTACTTTTTCAACATATTTTTAGCCATAGAAAACCGCTTTTCATGTACACAAGAGCCCATTCTAGATGATTTTTCCCATATTTAGATTAAAACTATAGAATTAGATCTCTGTGTGTGTTTCTCCCCCCCCCCCCTCCATTTAAGTTAGATTTTTAATACTAGTAATATGCAATATACGTGTACCAACTAAAAGGAAGATGAATCATTTAGTTTATATTTCTTAGAACTGTCAACAAGACTCAACATTATCTTTGTTTTCCAAGAGTAACATGGTGTGCGTATTGAACATGGAAATTAGATGGTCATTTATTTCTGTTATTATTTCTTCTTTTGCGGGATGTAGTGGGTAAATAAGTTAATAGTATCTATTTCTCCAGTGTAAAATCAAATAATTTACCTCTTGAATAGGGATTGAAATTAAGAATGTATGATTCATTTATATTGAAATTCATTTCTTTTAATGAATGTACATATTTGTACTACTGTCAAGAAGAGAATGATATTCTTTGACCTTGACAAGTCAGCTGTTATGGAACTCTTGAAAGATTATGACTGCATATAAATTATTTACCGGTATATTTTTTTTAAGAAAAAGAATTAAACGTATATTTAAGAAGTAAGACAATGTCTAAACATCTCTAAAGACTGTTCTCATTTTTGCACGTAGGAAAATATTCATTAAAAAGTGAGAAAATCTAACTGTATTTGCGAATCGACGTGTGCAAATAATTGCACCTTAAATCTTGATTGAAAATTCGTATGTGAACATGATAAAGGTCCTCTTACGTTATATCAATGACATGAACCATACGGGGGACGGCCGGGGGGGGGGGGTGAAATGAACCAGGACGTGTGATCGAGGCGTGTGTATGAGAGAGAGGGAAGAAAAAAAGTGAGACAAGGTGAAAGAGAAGATTTGATGAAAATGGGGGGGGGGGTGATTTTTTTTTTTAGCTAGCCCTCTGCGAATTTTTTTTTCGCCTCAAAAATTCGCTCGGAGGGGGGGGGGGGGCGGGGGTTACCAGATTTGATGAGGTCCAGTTTTCCTCCATAATTTTCTGACAAGCAAAAAGAATTTCAAATTTTATTTTTTTTGGTCAGAAGCTGTTAGGGGGCAGTATGTAGTCTGTACCCTTGCCCCCCCCCCCCCCGGGTACGCTAGTGGGGGGGGGGGGGGGTTGAGAAAGAGAGAAAGAAAGTAAAGAATAAAAATGTAAGTTTTCGGGTCAACTAAATTGGCCGAATTTTCAAGGTTCATAATTCTCTTTGAAAGGTACATATATGTTCACAATTATAAGATTCACACACTTGGCATCAATGCGAAATTTGCCCCTCAAGAAAATCTATGGATACCTCTTCCTCTACACCTATATTTTATTCTTACCTTTGCCTTCGATTATTATACACCACCCCCCCCCCCCTTTTATAACTTTATCCTACTGGTAAAGATAGTAAATTTATTAATTTCTTTGAATGTAAAAGTTTTTCCTCTTAATTCGTGAGATATGTGATAAATGTGAACAACATGTATTTAATTTCTTAATAACTACGGTATACAACTCATTGAACTCGACCAAGTAATGTTATTTAATTGGAAAGAGGTTAACCCTTTTGTGCTGACGATCCTATCAATTAGCAATTAATCACTTGTTGGGACCTAATTATCATTAAGATTTAATGACACCATATGAATGACGCCCATTCGTCAATTATCGATGCGCCGTCATTAGCCAAGTGATGAATACATTACCATACATGAATAAATTAATCGGATTTGACCTTTCTTAGTGCGCATGCGTGACACTGATCCACGTTTTTATTTTACTTGCGTGTAAAGCACATACACTGTAGGGGAGCATCTTACAAAATGAATAATGCATAGGGGCTTCGGGCGCGTTCAAATCGTGCCCAAATGTTACAGCGTAATGGCGGCCGCTTTAGGGGCTTGTGCGAAACACGTCTTTCTTCTCTTTATTCTATAATTTTTATAATTTTTCTCATTATCTGTTAATAATAAAGGGCAGTTTGGGTGCTTCTGACCGTTCTTAAATTCAGTGAGATGGCGATTTTGGTGGCGCAAAAATTGGTGGATACGGACGTTTATACATGATTACCAAATACACCCTTCATAACAGGTAATTCTCGATAGCTCAAGCGCTAGCGTCACTGCCTTACAATATAGAATGTCGCGAGTTCGAATCCAAGATAAATTATTTTTGTTTTCCGTTTTCTTCTTGAGTTTGATTTTGTAGTAGTCATAGTCATTGTCATTGACATAAGATCAAAAGAAGAATAAACAGAAATAGACACTATGATCATGGCAAACAAAGAAGCGGAGAAAATATACAGCTCCTCATTGTACCTTCCACACTGGTTCTGGTAGACAAAAGAACATCCCTTCATTGCTATTATGTAAAAATATGTAGAACAGGTGTCACATGCATATTCACCTGCTCTCTTTTGTCATCGTGTTCATAGTGAGACGAATTTTCACATCTCACGTGTGACAGGTGATTAAACACATATTTTTTTTTCCAAGTTTCTAAGTTCGTTTTTTCTTATAACTCCATACCATTTCTCCACTACAATGTACTGCCATCATTGATAAAATAAATTTTCATCATATAATAATAAAAACAAACCTATTTCTTACTATTCAAAATATGTTATGTAAAATAATACTTTTAATCATGTACATGTATTTCATTCTACATAAAACAACATCCTACAAAACCATTTTCTTGCTTACAAAAATAAGGTGTTCATTTATGTATATTATAAACGTATCTTCAACTACAAAATACAAAAAAGAACGTTAATTAATAAACTATCTTTAAAAAAATGCAATGTGTTGAAAATGTTTTCATTAAAAACCAAAGGTTTCATGTGTGTGCAACATTCCTATAAAAAAGGAATAGAAAATCTATGAGATATTTGATAAAATGATGTCAACAAAATATTTCCCTTCTTATAAATAAAAAATATAGATAATTAATTTTGTTTGGTAAATAATCACTGTTTTTGGCAACAATTACCCTCCCCAACCCCCAATACAACTCTATTTCTTGACAATTCCATGTTAACCTCAATCTTCTTTCCACACCACTACCATCTATCATTCTCTCTCTCTCTCTCTCTCTCTCTCTCACTCTCTCTGTCTGTCTCCTCTCTCTCTCTCTTTTATGTTTCTACCTCTAAACTCCCTACCCTTCCTTCCTCTAATACTATTCTAAATGAAACTAAAACTATACCTTCTATTGCATCAACCGCCAATATCTTCCTTCCTTTCTCTCTCTCATCTCATTACCTCACCATTCCTCCCGCTCTTTATCTCCTCTCCTTTTCTTTCATTTTCTCCCTCCCCCTAATGTGCCTAATTATGTTTCTATCTGTCACTCAATCTTTACATAATATCCCAACCATATACTAAATCTTCATCTCTCTCTTTCTTTTATTTCAATTTCGTCTACCTGCCATTTTTCATGTGTATTACTCCCTCTGTCTTTTTAAAATCTACTTTTCAATATCCCCCTACTATCTTTTTAACTAAACATGCAAAACGGGAAAAAGAACCTCAAAATAAAACTTTGTTTTCTTAAAGATGATATGACAGTGGCAGATGCAGGATTTTCCAAGAAAGTGGGGCTCCAAAAAAGACCCGCTTTTTCTTCAAAAATCCCCCCCCCCAAACAAAAAGGTAAAAGGTCACCACCATTTCCAACTTTCCCGTCGAAAATTTTTTTGACAGTCAAGTAAAAATAAGTAAAAAAGTAAAAGATAAAAAAAGGTCAAAAGTCACCACCATTTCCCATTTTTCCCATGAAAAAAATATGTGAAAAGTTAAAAAAAAAAAAAAAAGCCATCACTCCAAGCACCCCCCCCCCCCCTCCTTGAGGCCAGGGGGGGGGGGGGCAACCCTTTTTTTGTACAAATTTTTCTGTGACTTTTTCAGAAATTCCCACCAGGGGGGAGGGGGTAGGGGCCGAGGCCCCCCTGCGTCCGCCACTTGATACGTATATATGTAAAAATTTACAGGCATACATGCTGCAGCAAAATTTGCAACAACAACAACAAAAAAAGAAAAGAAAGAAGGAAAACTTACAACAACCTATCATAATTGATCCCCACACACCACAACGCCCATCCTTAAATTTCTTTCAAAAACCCGTGGAATTTCCACGGGTTGCGCTAGTATATTATATTACTTAGAAAGTTCGACGAAAATAATGTAGTAGGTTTTTACACTTCAAGATAAAATACAAATTGCATTGATAAGATACGAAGGAGACTTCCAAAATCCAAATCATTATAGAGAGAGAGTTCACCAATTCAAACCTATTCATTATCCTATAAACATGTATTATCTTTACTTTAACAGAGTAGAAATGAACTTTGAACTTAGAAATTACTTTTTGTGCATTGTTATGAACATGACAATAACTTGACAATATATCATATTTCAAAAGGAAAAAACAATTTGAACGAAGTTAGAAAAATATCTCTGTCGAAGTACTCCATGAAAATATGGAGGGAAAGGTGAAAATGGTGTCTACACAAGCAATGCTATAAGCTCCCAAATATTTCTTCCATGAATAAGTAAATTATTTAGCTGATTTTCTATATCTATGCAAAACAATACAAATGGAATGATATAAAATCCAAAACTCATAAAGAGGAAATGAGATATTTATTTTTAAAAATAGAACCATTGAGCCATTAAAATAGGCGTCCGTTTTCAAGTATGACATTAAATTGCCCGTTAGAAGGATGATCGGAGAGAATTATACAGCCATATTATAAAGGTCTTAGAGGGAAAGTCAATCCTGATTACAAGTTTGTTTTTCAAAAAAACGGAAGAATTAAAGAAACAGATCAGTGAAGGTTTGAGCAAAATACGATAAGAAATAAGAAAGTTATGATGTTTTGAAGTTGTAATCAATCAAACACAAATTGGCAACTCCGTGACGTAGCTTGCGAGTTCCTCTCCCATTACCCAGTACTGCAAAAAAAAACATAATTACTGCCATTTTCTCTCTAAAAAGATTTCATCATAGATAATTAGGTATTTTTATAACGCTCACATCCACCACGCATAAGGTGCTCAAGGCGCTCCAATATTACCCCGGCTCTAGCTAGGCTACCGAAGTCGGTGCTCACAGCATTCAAGGATTCCTTCCTTCTGGTACCCATTTAACACCTGGGTTGAGAGTGGCAAATGTAGATTAATGTCTTGCCAAAGAACAATAGTGCCGTGCCGGGGTTTGAACCCACCCCCTTTGCATCTCCAGTCAAGTGTTTAAACCACTCGACTACGACACCTCTACAGATATAATAATTTCAGTTTTTACGCAAGACCTGTATGATACAAATCTATGCCCTCATCAAGAACAAAGATAATTAAAGGTAATGATTTTTTTGTGTTCGGAGCTAATGGGAGAGGAGCTCGCAAGATACGTCACAGAGCTGCCAATTTTTGTTTGATTGATTACAACCTCTAAAATTTATAACTTTCTTATTTCTTATCAGATTTTGCTCAAACTTTCATTAATCTGTTTCTTTCATTTCTGCTTAATTTAAATCTTTTAATACGAGGGTGGACTTTCCCCTTAAGTAAGGCACAGCAGCAGAGATATATTTCGTACAAAAGTGTTGTGGTAGACAATTAGACATCGCTTCCATGAGTAATTTGATTCATCAATAATGTACAAATTTATTGGAAAGTTGTCCGACGTCATTGTTGATCAACTTTTAAATTCTATAACTTTTAGCTTGTCCCCTTCTCTCTCTCTCTCTCTCTCTCTCTCTTTCTATATCTATATTTCACCCTCCCTCCCCCTCTCTCTCTCTCTCGTATCGATCATCAAAACTGTGTGGATTGAAGATTGTTGTTGAAGGATGAAAATTAGTTTGAAGTTAGTGCTTTGGTATATATATATAAACAAAGAAAACCTCTTCAATTTCCAAACATGCATTCCATATAGAGCCGGGACGTCGCAGTAGACCGAACACAGCCCACAAGACCGACAATGTCGGTCAAGTAAGCCCTCAAAGAAAGTTGTCAGAAGGCGCAAGGCCTGCGAGAATGTCTCGGCAAACAGTCTCGTTTGCCTTCAGATAAATTTTCAGAAGGCCAGCCAGACCGACAATGTTCGTCTAAATGGGCTTTCAGTCTTGTGAGGTAGCGTTCTCGGGGGCTGGGCTGTAGCCATCCTAAAGCCACGGGTATCAGACCGCTTTGCTACTTTCTTAATTCCCAATGTCTTGAATGAAATATTTCATTGTTGTTTATTGTACTTCAGTTTTCAATGATATCAGTCACAGTCCAATTTTTCCAATACGCCGACCACGAGTTCCTGCATGGCAGCGGCCCGCCATTTTGCCATCTCGGGGACATCGTCGTGAGTGATGTCACCAGCTGCCCCGTAGTCCATGGTCACTACATCCCTGATCAGTGATAACCCCAGTGCTCGCATCCCACAATGCCTCGCTGCTAGTACTTCCGGAACCGTGCTCATTCCTATCAGATGAGATAACAACACAGAGGATATTATTTTGTTATTTTCATTTTGGTTTGAAATTTGATGTTAACAATTTCTCAATGCATTCTGCTATGTATACTTTTGCCTTGAATATCATATATCTAGACAATTTCCTGTTTTCGTTCAAATTTGAATTAATAGATGTTTTCATATAGCTGGCAGTTTCACTGTAATCTATATGCAATTTGGAGAGCTGCGAAGAATTACTAGAGAATATGAATCAAGGAAAAGTGAAAAGGAAGAAAAAGATGGAGGAAAGACGCGTTTTGTATACTCTTAAGTCAAGAATGACTAAGATGTCGACTGTATGGGTTTTGGGCATACATGTGTCCATTTATTCACAGCTCTAGCTTTATATAATAGCCTGACAATCACCTGGTCATTATCACTGTAGAGTGGGTCATAATAGTGACATATGACCTTTGGGTCAAGTCTAATGGACTCTCATAATGGAGTGTCATATACAGAGACCAGAAAAAGCCGTCATTACAATTATGAACAATATACACCATTTAGGGACTTAGATACATTACTTTGCAAACACAATATCCCTCCCTTTCTTGAGATTGAAAATCATACCTTATGACAAAACTAACGAAATTATGCATTTCTTACACTTGCAAAAATTACAGGCTGTTCAAGGGGAATATACATTGAATTAAAGAATTTTAATTTTATCACCTGTAAAACAGATTAACTGAAAACTGAATTTTATAGAATCATAACTACCTGTGTGAGACTTATACAGCTCCCTAGAAACAGATTAACTTTAAGGTTATAAAAGGCACATACAATAGCTAAATCATTCAAAGTCAACTAACTACAAAGATGTTTCATGCTTTACAAATGAGTCATGTAAATACATATTATCCAAACTCTGCTATGCAATATAAGAGCTTATAAATTTCTGAACATTCCTGAATAACCACCAAGAAATAAAACTATTAACTTGTCGAATACTATAGAGATTAATAGAAGGTTAATAATGATAGTCACAGAGCTCAGCTTGAAAAGACATGTATAGAAACACTGATCAAGAGCAACAACGAATTGCTATCAAATAAATTTACTTTAGTTAAAATGTAATTGAAAAGGACACGCAACTTGAGAACCTGGTCATCAATCAATTCCAAAGAGCTTTATCAACCCAGTGGTGTTGATCCTGATTGACCAAACAATCAACATAACAATAACAAACTACCTCGTACACGAAATCGGTTATCAATCAAACTGTTCCAGTTTTCCTTTTAACCAATCAAGACGCATTTGTTAATGATCTTATTCTACCATATGTTGACATTCACAGAGAAAGAGATGTTGATGTAGCTTGGGGTAAATGGTATGATTTAGTTATGCGTGTGGTTAATAAGCACGCTCCGTTCAAATCAAAGAAAGTTCGCAAAAACAGAGGCCATGGATTACTGGAGCTATTATTGCTCTCATGCATACTAGAGACTTTTACCACAGAAAGGCAATGAAGTTTGACTTACCATTATTTTGGGAGGAATACCGTAAGAAAAGAAATGAAGTTACAACTAGCATAAGATTGGCAAAGCAAGAATATGTGCAAGGTCTTCTAAATGAAAAGGCGGGAAATTCAAGTGGATTGTGGTCAACTATAAAACACCTTTCTAGTAACGTAAAAGACTCCAGTATATTAAATATTGATGGTAAAGATGTTGTGGAGCCAGAAATGGTGGCCGAAAACCTCAATAACTATTTTATTGATAGTGTGTCTGAATTACTACAGAACGAAGAAAATAACTATGATGATAATGTTGACGTTCCAGAGAGTAATGAAACGAATGATGACAGTTTTGAATTTAGTCTCAGTGATGAATATGATTTACCTGAGCTTACTCTTGAATATTTGGTTAAAGAAATAGACTTATTATCAACCAAAAAATCCACAGGTTCTGATGATATCTCAGTTAAATTTCTTAAGGCGATGAAACGGGCAAGTAACGTATTAGAGAGCCTTGTTTACATCTCTAATCTCTCACTGAATAGTTGTACATGGCCTGGGGCATTGCAAAAATTCGGCCGATTTTTAAGGCTGGTGACCGCTTGTGTGTTGAGAATTACAGGCCCATTTCGCTGCTTTCCATTGTCTCCAAAATTATTGAAAAATGTGTTCAAAAAGCATTCTATTCATACTTGTTACATAATATTTTTTTTGGTAAAAATCAATTCGGTTTCCGCCCCGGACATTCTTGTGAAATCGCCCTATTATGCATGACCGATGATTGGGCTGCCGAAGTTGACAAAGGCGACCTTTGTGCGGTAGGATTTGTGGACATGCGAAAGGCATTTGACTCTGTAAATCACTGTGTGCTGTTAAAAAAGCTTAAAACTAGTGGTTGTTCAAAGCTTTAAAATGGTTTAAATCATATCTTTGTTATCGAGAACAATACACGGTTATAGATGGGAAAAGTTCATCAAGAAGGTCAGTCACAACAGGGGTGCCGCAAGGCTCAGTCCTCGTACCCCTCCTCTTTACGATTTATGTAAACGACATTCCATCACGTGTTAAAACGGCTAAGATGTTTATGTTCGCGGCTGACGCAACCATTTTCGTAAGTGGTCCATCAGTTGAATGTGTCCAAAATAAATTAACTCAAGCGATGCAAGAGGTACATGACTGGACAGTGGATAATAAGTTGATTTGGAATACTAAGAAAACCAAGGTTATGTTGCAGGGCTCACGACAAAAATTGCAAAGATTGGATAATAGGGAATTGCACATTGTGATTAACAATAATGAATTAGAATGCGTAACGCAAACTAAATGTCTTGGCGTCATTATTGACAATACGTTATCCTTTAAAATCCACGTTGAATCGGTAGTGAAATCCATGAAGCAAAAGCTGGGCATGATCAGAAGAGTAAAACATATATTCACACCCGCCCAGCTTAGTACATTGTATTGGGGATTTGTCATGCCACATGCAATGTATTGTTCTACTGTATGGTCGTCAAAATCTGATGGTAATTATAATACAATAAACAAATTAGACAAACGAGCAGCTTGTATAGTCAGCGGATCTGCATGGCAAATCCCATCCGACCAGGTCATGCGAAATCTGGGGTGGAAATCACTTAGAGAAATGTTCCACAAATCTATTGCATGTATGATTATTACAAGTGTGTACGCGGCGTAGCTCCTCAAATTCTGAGTGATAGGTTCTGTTTGAATGATGATGTATCCTTAAGGCACACAAGAAGTACAGGCAGACACACAAGAAGTACAGGCAGACATCTACTAAGACCCCCGTTATGCAGAACACAATTTTATCAAACTTCATTTATATATATTGGAGCAATGACTTGGAATTCTCTGCATAAAATAACTGCCGTAACTCAGATTCTCTCTCGATATTCAAACGAGCAATAAGGCGTAACGCCAACAACTGATTTATTTTTTTTTAATATTTATTTTTTACTTTTAATACATGTATTGTACTACAGTTTTAAATTGGTTCGCCGAATATATATATGTTGTGCAATAATTATCGGCTCGCAATTTCATTTGTGTTTCTTAATAAAATAATTTATGTTTTTAACACATTTATCGTACAATAGTTTCAAATTGGTTGTACCGAATATACTAATGTTTTTATTTTCGTAATAAATTGTTTTGCAATTAACATCAGTCTAAATTTATGTTGCTTTCTACGTGATTTTAGTTTTATTGTCTTATTGGATATTGACTCACACTGTCATCCTAGATTTTATTTGTATGATATTCGTCATGTTTTAAGTGTTATTAATGAGTTGATATATATATATCACCCTCCAGTATTAATCGTATGTTCCTTCTCCTAATTAGTGATATTGTAAGTGCCATTAATGTTTGAAATTTTCTTACAGTAAATTCTGCTCATACTTACGGAATGCAGCCTTGTTTAATATGTTATATCAAAATTTGTAAACCAGCAAATGCTGACATGCACTACCCTGTATAAATATGTGGAATAAAAAAAATATATAAATAGTGATCACGATAAATCGATTGATCGTCATAAACTTCAATACACATGCATTAAATACAAAAGTGCCTGGTGGTAGGATCTGGCCACACAATCAATATCAACAAAATGTACATGTGAATTCATTTAAATGCAGAATATTATTATGATCTTATCGGAAGCCCATGAGCAAAAATAGTGAACGCTTTAGACAGTTACAAATGACTGTCTGTGGCAACAATAATCAATGACATGACAATATTACTCGCAGAACGTAATATGCATGACGTGTGTCGTTTCTGAATAAAAGTAAATAAGAGTGCACTTGACTCTTCGTACAAAGTATCAACAGTGACAAAGTGTATAGTAGTCTCGTGCGACTGACAAAGAGTGTCCCGACTCTAAACAATGGTAGAAATGAAACTTTAAAACGAATATAGAAACTGATTGATTTCAAAAAGATTTAAGGCTTATTTCTCTCTTTCTCTCTTTTCTTTCGAAGAATACAAAACAAAATTAAAAATGAACTGAATGACTGCTTACCTCGACTCTGCAAGACTGGTATTATCCTATTATAAAAATAATAATTATGACTGATGCATGATGACTATAAAGCGATAAGTATAAGACTGGTAAAAATCGTAAGCATTGAAATTGTTCGAGTCTTTTCACTAAGTTCATTGTTTGCTCTAATCTGGCATTTCCCTTTAATGTTCGATTGTCGAAGCTCAAGATAATGGTTCATTGAAAGAATGTTACGATCAACATAAAACGATATAATACTGTATAAAATCCTCCTGGCATGCCTGGGGGTCAACTGAAAACAGCTACATGCTAATTTTCACAATCAATTCTGCGAATCTATCTCTTTCCTTTGTCGCGAGAAGAAAAATCTAGGGTTCGGCTAATCCGTGGTCGTGGATAGGTCCATGTAATCAGGTAAATTGTCGGTACATACGTTCTGAGACGCTGACTGCTATAATCGCTAAATCAAGCTCGGTTTCTCGTCTGTGATCGCGGATCGATGGCTGGATCGTAGGACATGATGATCTCGGGCACTGGAAAAGTAGATTGCTCGTCGTCGGGAGCGGAATCTGGATGTCGCTTGGGTGTGGCGTTACTATCTTCTCTGCCGACGTTGTCGTCGAGGTTTCGGCTCATGTCGTCACCTTTCCTAGGTGGAAGCGGGATCTGCCCAGCGTCTAGCTGGCGGTCGTCGGGGCTGTCACACTGTCGCTCGATTATGTCGATATCGTCGACCTCTGGCTCTGGAACTTTGAAATGGTCTGGAATATCTGGGGGCTCTGGATCCTGTTTCTCTAGAAGCAGATCCTCCTGCACAGCTGCTTCGGGCTGGCAGTCGTCATCGAGACACTGGAGCTGGTGCTCGATATCCTCATCTCTGGAGCCGTCTGGTGACTCTCACGCTTCGTGAGGAAGCAGATCTGCGCAGCATCAAACTCTTGCTGGCAATCTTTCTCGAGGCCGCGGTAATGGCGATTGTTGCCGTCGTGCTCTGACGTACTTTCATACAAGTTGTCAGTCTCCTGCGCAGCTTTTGGCTCTAGCTGGCGGTCCTGGTCGAGGCCGTCGCAGAGGCGCTCGTGCTCTATGATCTTGAAGTCGTCATCGCCTTCGTGGCTGCTGACTTCGGAGATATTCTCGGCTTTGATAGATGAGGTGGACAGGGGGTAATTAATGTAATATACCTCGTAGTCGTCGTCGCCGTCGTAGCCGGTAACTAGAGATCCTTCCTCGACAGCAGATTGAAATAGTTCGAGAAAGCCTTCACTGCCACCTCGTAGTTGTCGTGGCCGTCCTGGCTGCTGAGGGAGCGAGTTCCTCGAACAAATCTTGGAGGGCCTCTCATCCAAGATACAGCAATAGTCCAAACTTCTGACTTGCTAATGTTACCCCTGATGCTTGCAGATAATTCTGGAATCCTCCCAGCCACTCCAGCCAACGGGGCGTTGTCTCGCACAACCGAAACATAAATGGTGGGGGTTGATCCATCTTTCTCTAAACTCGAAGCTCAGTTGTGCCGTATGTTTTTTGGGCATAACTCTTCTCCTCTCTTTCTTTTTTAGGCTAAATGCCTAGTAGTAGTACTTTCCCCTCCTTCTCAGTGGAAGCCGAATGCTAGGCTTCATCCTCGTCGCCAATTTTGTATACTCTTAAAGATCACATTGCAAGAAAATTCCATCAAAATAAATATTGGCTTAATACTTATTATTGCATAGATGGCATAAATTATACAAGGTTATCAAAATTCAACGCTTGGAAACATTTGAATTAATGATTATTATCAATTATAAAACGGTAAAATACAGCCCCCGATATAGCAGCTGAAGAGCTCCTTGAACGCTGCTGAGATGTGTGACGACACACGAAGGACCAGTCCTGTCTAAGCAGACGATGTCCCATAACATCTTACACATTTTTCAGTGCCTGTTTTGTCATCTCCTCTTCACTTATTTCTCTTACTTGACTAGCGTCAGTCTTAATGTTAGTTTATAAAATGGGTGGAAGATTTCCAGCAATCTGATTGGTCAATTACCGTGTAAGAATAAATACTGGCTGCACGCGATATCCACGATAGCAATAACGATATCAACGATAGCAGTAACGATATCAACGATAGCTTTGTTGTTATTGTCGTCTGCGGGAGCAAAATGGCCGCTCGCAGTGATGCTTCGTTTCAGCTACTTTCCGACGAGGAACTTAATAAGTTACTGGACGATACAGATGCTGCCAGCACAAAAAAATCAATCAAGTACTCATTTTGTAAGTTAGAGAGATTTGCAGAGCTCAAACATGTTAATTTAGAAGTCATTTCAACGTCAGAACTGGACAAACTTTTGTCGGAGTTCTACGCATCAGTGCGGAAGACCGATGGTGAGCAGTACACGAAGAAATCACTGCAATACGTACGGTACGGTATTCAACGCCACTTTCTGGACAATGATAAGTTTGACATTTGTAACAAAACTGTCTTTCCCGAAAGCAATCGTATGTTTAAAGCTGTGCTTGTCAAGACAAAGCGTGATGGTCTTGGTAGCACTAAACATAAAGACACAATATCTGCAATTGACATGGACAAAATTCAGTCAAGTTCCCAATTAGATTCTGATACACCAAGAGGCTTGCAAAACAAAGTGTTCATAGATTTGATGACATTCTTTTGCAACAGAGGTCGTGAAAATGTCAGAAATTTCAGAGTTTCTGACTTCACAGTCCTTCATGATGATGATGGTGTACGCTACGTTACAAAGCGTGATCAACTGACAAAAAATCATCGAGAAAACGACGATGAGAAAACTGGCGGTTACATGTATGAAGTTTCGAACAGTGAAAAGTGCCCAGTTCAATCTTTTGAGAAGTATGTTGCGAAACTACATCCTGAATGTGAGTGGTTATGGCAGAAACCTAAGAAAACAGTCCCACAGAATGAAAGTGAGCCGTGGTATTGTAATAGTCCTGTTGGAATTAACACACTTGCAAACAAAATGAAACAGATCTCGACTGCAGCTGGGTGTAGTAAAATCTACACCAACCACTGCCTCAGGGCAACGTGTGTCACAACACTGGATCAAGCAGGCTTCCAGTCACGAGACATTATGGCAGTTAGCGGTCATAAGAGTGAAAGCTCAATCAAAATTTATACAAAGACAAGTGAGGGTAGAAAAAGGGAAATGAGTACTGAAATTGGCAAACAATTGGCCTATGTCCCGGACCCAGCTTCTACTGTTGCAAGTAGGCCTAGATCTACATGTATTCCAGCAACGACAACGTTGGCATTGGAACCCCCACCTAACGTTAAATTTAGAGAGCCATTGGCACTAACTGAAGCACCGGCTCAGCAGCGTGTACCACTTGCATTGTCTCTGTCATCGGAGAACAATTTGTGTACTACTAGTACCAGTCACACCTTCAACATCAGTGATTGTGTAGTACACATTAACAATCATTAATGACACCAGCCTATCTGTGTATATAGTGTATATAGAGTTAACCTGCAGACCTAGATCTACTTCAGAGAACTTTTCTTGTTCAACTTCAAGTTCAGCATTCATCATTTTGTTATTTCTTCTTGGAGTTCGAGTTACTATCATTAGTTTCATGTGAGGTGAGTCTTAACTTAAGCATTGTTTCCTTTACTGTACATTCTTACCATTGGCCAAAATCATGCGTCCGGTAATTACCGGACGCATGATTTTACCATGCATCCGGTAATTACCGGACGCATGATTTTACCATGTACAGTCAACACACAGTTTTTTTTTTTTTTTTTTTTTTTTTTGAGGGGGGGGGGGGGGGGGGGGCATTTTATAAAACATATGACACACAGGTTTGGGTTCGTGGGTCAGTAGGAATAGTGTGCATGCGGTAACTATGGAAACTAGTCTAAACCCACTCGGCTGCGCCTCGTGGGTTAAACATTCCATAGTTACCTTATGCACACAATTCCTACTGACCCACTCAAACCTGTGCATCATTTGTATACTGTTGCCTCACTCTTAACTTCGTGTATGGTATTATTTTGATGAAAAATGCAGCGTTAAAAAAATAAAAGAATCAGTCACTTGTAAACAAAAAAAGACGCCATTGTATTTTCAGCTGCTTGCACCGGGGCATGTTCGGCGTTTCAAGAGGGAACGAATACAATCTGTGATATTATTCGGAGGGCTTTTCAATTTGAAAGTGGGGTTTATTTCATTGATCATTGACCCTTCTCCTGTGTATTTACTATCAAACGGTTTTAGTTATCAGAATCAGTTCACTTTCCCTTTTAGAATGGTGTGAAATAAGGTCATGTTAAATATACCAAACTCTTTATAATTTGATAAATAATTGCATTGCAATTACGCTCATTCATTATAGGACGTCGTCTGCTTTAAGCAGTATCGATCCCTTGTGTGACGACATCAAAACATCGCTATATTTCTGGCGAATCCTCGGATATTCCAGATGCTTAGAAGAGCTTTTATTTATGTTGTTTTTATAATCATCAGATACGCAGTTGACATAAAACTTATACGATTGCCATCTGTAAGCTTCCCAGTTTCTAGTGATACATTAATTGCCATATTTGTGATTTTCTTGCAATGTGATCTTTAAAAAAATAAAGGAATCAGTCACTTGTAAACAAAATAAGACGCCATTGTATTTTCAGCTGCTTGCACCGGGGCATGTTCGGCGTTTCAAGAGGGAACGAATACAATCCGTGATATTATTCGGAGGGCTTTTCAATTTGAAAATGGGGTTTATTTCATTGATCATTGACCCTTCTCCTGTGTATTTACAATCAAACGGTTTTAGTTATCAGAATCAGTTTCACTTTCCCTTTTAGAATGGTGTGAAATAAGGTCATGTTAAATATACCAAACTCTTTATAATTTGATAAATAATTGCATTGCAATTACGTTCATTCATTATAGGACGTCGTCTGCTTAAGCAGGATCGATCCCTAGTGTGACGACATCAAAACATCGCTATATTTCTGGCGAATCCTCGGATATTCCAGATGCTTAGAAGAGCTTTTATTTATGTTGTTTTTATAATCATCAGATACGCAGTTGACATAAAACTTATACGATTGCCATCTGTAAGCTTCCCAGTTTCTAGTGATACATTAATTGCCATATTTGTGATTTTCTTGCAATGTGATCTTTAAGTCAAGAATGACTAAGATGTCGACTGTATGGGTTTTGGGCATATAAGTGTCCATTTATTCACAGCTCTAGCTTTATATACATAACCTGACAATCACCTGGTCATTATCACTGTAGAGTGGGTCATAATAGTGACATATGACCTTTGGGTCAAGTCTAATGGACTCTCATAATGGAGTGTCATATACAGAGACCAGAAAAGGCCGTCATTACAAATATGAACAATAGACATCATTTAGGGACTTATATTAGATACATTACTTTGCAAAAACAATAACGCGGCGGAAGAAGAACGGGATTAAACCCCGAAAAATACCCATCTCTCACATATACTTTGATTCCTCGAGATGGACTCTTCGTTTTTTAGATAATAGGAACTTTCCTTCATAAATTGCTCCATTTCTGGATAGAAATTCAATAAAATTCAACTTAAGAAATGATTTGCTCTAAACTCCATTCCTCGATGATGATGAAAATGATACGAAAACAAAATACATGTAATTGCTAATTAAATGAATATGTTTTATCACCGAATCTTTGAATGTTCTTACTGTACTTGAAAAACATTTTAATCTTTAATATTTCAGCTTGATATTATACATGTATATAGCAAAACAATTTACTTACCTACGACATCGCCTCCGAGCGCGCGGAGATAGCGTGCTTCAGCCGGTGTCCCGTATGACGGACCGCATATCATGAGGTATACGCCTTGCTTGATGAAAGGCGAAATGCGTTGCTCTTCGGCCACTCTGAGAGCCGCCGTCCTCAACTTCTCATCGTAAACCTTATTCATGTCTACGAACCTCGATCCGAACCTATCAATGAGCAAGAGAGCGGGGGGTGGGGAGATGGGGAGGGAGAGAAAGGGAGAAGGAGAGCAAGTCGGGTTACTAAAAAAAAAATGAATTATACACAAAAAAATACAATAATAAACAAAATACAGACGAAAATTGTAAACAAAATAGAAACAAATATACAATCAAAGCAAAGTGAATAATGTATTTTTCCGAATGCAAATTTATCTAAAACAAACAATAAAACAACAAGCTCTTTTGCAGAAACGGTCTCAAACAATTTTAACCCAATCAGAGTAATCTTTGGTAGGTATTTGCATAGTTATATCAAAGCATTGAAAGAAAACGGTGATCTTATTGTAAGAGCGGGAAAACAGCAAAATACGATTTCTTGAGCCCGATAAGGGACTCGAAGCCTTGACCCTCAGATTAAAAGGCTGATGCTCTACCGACTGAGCTAACCGGGCTTCACGTGTGATAATAATACCAGTGCACTTACAGCACATATTTTTCATCTAGGGTGTTTTATTCGTTTTGACCTCATACGACTTCCCATGTCAGTAGCTTCACATTAGTTTCATACAGGCTATTGTCGACTTGATGTTTATGAACCTAGAAAAGTTCTATCTTTTGAATTTTTAATTTTTTAGTTTTGATTTGGGATCTATAATTGTCTTCGAAAATTGTCAGTCTTGTTGCCCAAAACCAGCAACTTTGAGCATTTTGCTTATTACAAGTTTCATAAATCCAAATGGCCATTTTTATTCGGCATTTACCACTCCGGATGATCTTGCCAAAAAACTTTGAATGGATACTGTGTCATAACCAAAATAATATTGATGTTCTTGTCAGTAGATACTTGTTTTATGTTTGTTTTTTAAATTTTATTCCATCATAATGATGAAGCTGATGATTTAGCAAAAGGAAAACAGTAAATGCGAATTATTCTGGATAGACAAGGGTGATTCCTCGAAGCAGAAAGATAGCGAAGTCAAAAGGTGAGCCCGATAAGGGACTTGAACCCTTGAACCTCAGATTAAAAGTCTGATGCTCTACCGACTGAGCTAACCGGACTTCATATATATTGACATTTACAAAGAATATTAGCATCGATTGTAGGGGGCTTCATTTAAACAAAAAAATAAAACATTTCTTTTCACAAAACCACTGTACATGTAAATGATCTACGTCCCTCTTAATTATTGAATTAAGTTTGCCACGTTCTCTAATGGATGGGAAAATAAATTTCAAAACTCTAAAGTGTAATTTGATACTCGAAGATGAAACCAGCAAAATATTAAATCTTCGCCCGACCCTTGGCCTTAATATTAAAAGTCTGATGCTCTACCGACTGAGCTAACCGGGCTTCTCATACATGTATATTGATATTTACAAAGAATATTAGCATCGATTGTAGGGGGCTTCATTTAAACAAAAGAATAAAACATTTCATTTCACAAAACCGCTGTGCATATAAATGATCTACGTCGCTCTTAATTATTGAATTAAGTTTGCCACGTTCTCTAATGGATGGGAAAATAAATTTCAAAACTCTAAAGTGTAATTTGATACTCGAAGATGAAACCAGCAAAATATTAAATCTTCGCCCGACCCTTGGCCCTAAGATTAAAAGT
This sequence comes from Heliocidaris erythrogramma, assembly GCA_025617745.1. Classification (NCBI taxonomy): domain Eukaryota; kingdom Metazoa; phylum Echinodermata; class Echinoidea; order Camarodonta; family Echinometridae; genus Heliocidaris; species Heliocidaris erythrogramma. The sequence goes on along the minus strand of CM046864.1, from coordinate 18,916,403 downwards.
CTGATGCTCTACCGACTGAGCTAACCGGGCTTCGTGTACATGTATATTGACATTTACAAAGAATATTAGCAGCGATTGTAGGGGGCTTCATTTAAACAAAAAAATAAAACATTTCATTTCACAAAACCACTGTACATGTAAATGATCTACGTCGCTCTTAATTATTGAATTAAGTTTGCCACTTTCTGTAATGGATGGGAAAATAAATTTCAAAACTCTAAAGTGTAATTTGATACTCGAAGATGAAACCAGCAAAATATTAAATCTTCGCCCGATAAGGGACTTGAACCCTTGGCCCTCAGATTAAAAGTCTGATGCTCTACCGACTGAGCTAACCGGGCTTCGTGTACATGTATATTGACATTTACAAAGAATATTAGCATCGATTGTAGGGGGCTTCATTTAAAAAAAAATAAAACATTTCATTTCACAAAACCACTGTACGTGTAAATGATCTACGTCGCTCTTAATTATTGAATTAAGTTTGCCACTTTCTGTAATGGATGTGAAATTAAATCTTAAAACTCTAACGTGTAATTTGATACTCGAAGATGAAACCAGCAAAATATTAAATCTTCGCCCGATAAGGGACTTGAACCCTTGGCCCTCAGATTAAAAGTCTGATGCTCTACCGACTGAGCTAACCGGGCTTCGTGTACATGTATATTGACATTTACAAAGAATATTAGCATCGATTGTAGGGGGCTTCATTTAAACAAAAAAATAAAACATTTCATTTCACAAAACCACTGTGCATGTAAATGATCTACGTCCCTCTTAATTATTGAATTAAGTTTGCCAATTTCTGTTATGGAAGGAAAATAAATTTTAAAACTCTCAAGTGTAATTTCATGCTCGAAGATGAAAGCAGCAAAATAGCAAATCTTCGCCCGATAAGGGACTTGAACCCTTGGCCCTCAGATTAAAAGTCTGATGCTCTACCGACTGAGCTAACCGGGCTTCATGTATATTGACATTTACAAAGAATATTAGCATCGATTGTAGGGGGGCTTCATTTAAACAAAAAATGAAACAATTCATTTCAAAAAACCACTGTGCATGTAAATGATCTACGTCCCTCTTAATTATTGAATTAAGTTTGCCAATTTCTGTAATGGAAGGAAAATAAATTTCAAAACTCTAAAGTGTAATTTCAAGCTAGAAGATGAAAGCAACAAAATAGCAAATCTTCGCCATATTC
>CM046864.1:18912993-18914702 GCA_025617745.1 Heliocidaris erythrogramma | reverse complement strand
AATCTTCGCCCGATAAGGGACTTGAACCCTTGGCCCTCAGATTAAAAGTCTGATGCTCTACCGACTGAGCTAACCGGGCTTCATATACATGTATATTGACATTTACAAAGAATATTAGCATCGATTGTAGGGGGCTTCATTTAAACAAAAAAAATACATATTTCATTTCACAAAACCACTGTCCATGTAAATGATCTACGTCCCTCTTAATTATTGAATTAAGTTTGCCAATTTCTGTAATGGAAGGAAAATAAATTTCAAAACTCTAAAGTGAAATTTGATACTCGAAGATGAAAGCAGCAAAATTTTAAATCTTCGCCCGATAAGGGACTTGAACCCTTGGCCCTCAGATTAAAAGTCTGATGCTCTACCGACTGAGCTAACCGGGCTTCATGTACATGTATATTGACATTTACAAAGAATATTAGCATCGATTGTAGGGGGCTTCATTTAAACAAAAAAATAAAACATTTCATTTCACAAAACCACTGTGCATGTAATTTGAATGAAGTTTGCCACTTTCTGTAATTGAAGGAAAATAAATTTCAAAACTCTGAAGTGCAATTTGATACTCGAAGATGAAACCAGCAAAATATTAAATCTTCGCCGGATTAAGTTTGCCAATTTCTGTAATGGAAGGAAAATGAATTTCAAAACTCAAAAGTGAAATTTGATACTCGAAGATGAAAGCAGCAAAATAACAAAACTACCGACTGAGCTAACCGGGCTTCATGTATATTGACATTTACAAAGAATATTAGCATCGATTGTAGGGGGCTTCATTTAAACAAAAAAAATACATATTTCATTTCACAAAACCACTGTCCATGTAAATGATCTACGTCCCTCTTAATTATTGAATTAAGTTTGCCAATTTCTGTAATGGAAGGAAAATAAATTTCAAAACTCTAAAGTGAAATTTGATACTCGAAGATGAAAGCAGCAAAATAACAAATCTTCGCCCGATAAGGGACTTGAACCCTTGGCCCTCAGATTAAAAGTCTGATGCTCTACCGACTGAGCTAACCGGGCTTCATATATCTTGACATTTACAAAGAATATTAGCATCGATTGTAGGGGGCTTCATTTAAACAAAAAAATACATATTTCATTTCACAAAACCACTGTCCATGTAAATGATCTACGTCCCTCTTAATTATTGAATTAAGTTTGCCAATTTCTGTAATGGAAGGAAAATAAATTTCAAAACTCTAAAGTGAAATTTGATACTCGAAGATGAAAGCAGCAAAATAACAAAACTACCGAGTGAGCTAACCGGGCTTCATGTATATTGACATTTACAAAGAATATTAGCATCGATTGTAGGGGGCTTCATTTAAACAAAAAAAATACATATTTCATTTCACAAAACCACTGTCCATGTAAATGATCTACGTCCCTCTTAATTATTGAATTAAGTTTGCCAATTTCTGTAATGGAAGGAAAATAAATTTCAAAACTCTAAAGTGTAATTTCAAGCTCGAAGATGAAAGCAGCAAAATATTCAATCTTCGCCCGATAAGGGACTTGAACCCTTGGCCCTCAGATTAAAAGTCTGATGCTCTACCGACTGAGCTAACCGGGCTTCATGTACATGTATATTGACATTTACAAAGAATATTAGCATCGATTGTAGGGGGCTTCATTTAAACAAAAAAATAAAACATTTCATTTCACAAAACCACTGTGCATGTAAATGATCTACGTCG
>CM046864.1:18887993-18907993 GCA_025617745.1 Heliocidaris erythrogramma | reverse complement strand
AAGATGAAAGCATCAAAATAAAAAATCTTCGCCCGATAAGGGACTTGAACCCTTGGAACTCAGATTAAAAGTCTGATGCTCTACCGGCTGAGCTAACCGGGTTTCGTCTACATGTATATTGACATTTACAAAGAATATTAGCTTCGATTGTAGGGGACTTCATTTAAACAAAAGAATAAAACATTTCATTTCACAAAACCACTGTACATGTAAATGATCTACGTCGCTCTTAATTATTGAATTAAGTTTGCCACTTTCTGTAATGGATAGGAAAATAAATTTCAAAACTCTAAAGTGAAATTTGATACTCGAAGATGAAACCAGCAAAATTTTAAATCTTCGCCCGATAAGGGACTTGAACCCTTGGCCCTCAGATTAAAAGTCTGATGCTCTACCGACTGAGCTAACCGGGCTTCATGTAGCTTAACATTTACAAAGATTATTACCATCGATTGTAGGGGGCTTCATTTAAACAAAAAATGAAACATTTCACTTCACAAAACCACTGCGCATGTAATTTGAATTAAGTTTGCCAATTTCTGTAATGGAAGGAAAATAAATTTCAAAACTCTAAAGTGAAATTTGATACTCGAAGATGAAAGCAGCAAAATAACAAATCTTCGCCCGATAAGGGACTTGAACCCTTGGCCCTCAGATTAAAAGTCTGATGCTCTACCGACTGAGCTAACCGGGCTTCATGTAGATTGACATTTACAAAGAATATTAGCTTCGATTGTAGGGGGCTTCATTTAAACAAAAGAATAAAACATTTCATTTCACAAAACCACTGTACATGTAAATGATCTACGTCGCTCTTAATTATTGAATTAAGTTTGCCACTTTCTGTAATGGAAGGGAAAAAAATTTCAAAACTCTAAAGTGAAATTTGATACTCGAAGATGAAAGCAGCAAAATAACAAATCTTCGCCCGATAAGGGACTTGAACCCTTGGCCCTCAGATTAAAAGTCTGATGCTCTACCGACTGAGCTAACCGGGCTTCATGTAGCCTAACATTTACAAAGATTATTACCATCGATTGTAGGGGGCTTCATTTAAACAAAAAATAAAACATTTCATTTCACAAAACCACTGTGCATGTAATTTGAATTAAGTTTGCCACTTTCTGTAATTGAAGGAAAATAAATTTCAAAACTCTGAAGTGCAATTTGATACTCGAAGATGAAACCAGCAAAATATTAAATCTTCGCCCGATAAGGGACTTGAACCCTTGGCCCTCAGATTAAAAGTCTGATGCTCTACCGACTGAGCTAACCGGGCTTCGTGTACATATATATTGACATTTACAAAGAATATTAGCATCGATTGTAGGGGGCTTCATTTAAACAAAAAAAATGAAACATTTCATTTCACAAAACCACTGTGCATGTAATTTGAATGAAGTTTGCCACTTTCTGTAATTGAAGGAAAATAAATTTCAAAACTCTGAAGTGAAATTTGATACTCGAAGATGAAACCAGCAAAATTTTAAATCTTCGCCCGATAAGGGACTTGAACCCTTGGCCCTCAGATTAAAAGTCTGATGCTCTACCGACTGAGCTAACCGGGCTTCGTCTACATGTATTTTGACATTTACAAAGAATATTACCATCGATTGTAGGGGGCTTCATTTAAACAAAAAATAAAACATTTCATTTCACAAAACCGCTGTGCATATAAATGATCTACGTCGCTCTTAATTATTGAATGAAGTTTGCCACTTTCTGTTATTGAAGGAAAATAAATTTCAAAACTCTAAAGTGAAATTTGATACTCGAAGATGAAAGCAGCAAAATAATAAATCTTCGCCCGATAAGGGACTTGAACCCTTAGCCCTCAGATTAAAAGTCTGATGCTCTACCGGCTGAGCTAACCGGGCTTCGTCTACATGTATATTGACATTTACAAAGAATATTAGCTTCGATTGTAAGGGGCTTCATTTAAACAAAAAATAAAACATTTCATTTCACAAAACCACTGTGCATGTAATTTGAATGAAGTTTGCCACTTTCTGTAATTGAAGGAAAATAAATTTCAAAACTCTAAAGTGAAATTTGATACTCGAAGATGAAAGCAGCAAAATAACAAATCTTCGCCCGATAAGGGACTTGAACCCTTGGCCCTCAGATTAAAAGTCTGATGCTCTACCGACTGAGCTAACCGGGCTTCGTGTACATGTATATTGACATTTACAAAGAATATTAGCTTCGATTGTAGGGGCTTCATTTAAACAAAAGAATAAAACATTTCATTTCACAAAACCACTGTGCATGTAATTTGAATGAAGTTTGCCACTTTCTGTAATTGAAGGAAAATAAATTTCAAAACTCTGAAGTGCAATTTGATACTCGAAGATGAAACCAGCAAAATATTAAATCTTCGCCCGATAAGGGACTTGAACCCTTGGCCCTCAGATTAAAAGTCTGATGCTCTACCGACTGAGCTAACCGGGCTTCGTGTACATGTATATTGACATTTACAAAGAATATTAGCATCGATTGTAGGGGGCTTCATTTAAACAAAAAAATAAAACATTTCATTTCACAAAACCGCTGTGCATATAAATGATCTACGTCGCTCTTAATTATTGAATGAAGTTTGCCACTTTCTGTTATTGAAGGAAAATAAATTTCAAAACTCTAAAGTGAAATTTGATACTCGAAGATGAAAGCAGCAAAATAACAAATCTTCGCCCGATAAGGGACTTGAACCCTTGGCCCTCAGATTAAAAGTCTGATGCTCTACCGACTGAGCTAACCGGGCTTCGTGTACATGTATATTGACATTTACAAAGAATATTAGCTTCGATTGTAGGGGCTTCATTTAAACAAAAAATAAAACATTTCATTTCACAAAACCACTGTGCATGTAATTTGAATGAAGTTTGCCACTTTCTGTAATTGAAGGAAAATAAATTTCAAAACTCTAAAGTGCAATTTGATACTCGAAGATGAAACCAGCAAAATATTCAATCTTCGCCCGATAAGGGACTTGAACCCTTGGCCCTCAGATTAAAAGTCTGATGCTCTACCGTCTGAGCTAACCGGGCTTCGTGTACATATTGACATTTACAAAGAATATTAGCTTCGATTGTAGGGGGCTTCATTTAAACAAAAGAATAAAACATTTCATTTCACAAAACCACTGTACATGTAAATGATCTACGTCGCTCTTAATTATTGAATTAAGTTTGCCACTTTCTGTAATGGATGGGAAAATAAATTTCAAAACTCTGAAGTGCAATTTGATACTCGAAGATGAAACCAGCAAAATATTCAATCTTCGCCCGATAAGGGACTTGAACCCTTGGCCCTCAGATTAAAAGTCTGATGCTCTACCGACTGAGCTAACCGGGCTTCGTGTACATATTGACATTTACAAAGAATATTAGCATCGATTGTAGGGGGCTTCATTTAAACAAAAAAATAAAACATTTCATTTCACAAAACCACTGTGCATGTAATTTGAATTAAGTTTGCCACTTTCTGTAATTGAAGGAAAATAAATTTCAAAACTCTAAAGTGAAATTTGATACTCGAAGATGAAAGCAGCAAAATAACAAATCTTCGCCCGATAAGGGACTTGAACCCTTGGCCCTCAGATTAAAAGTCTGATGCTCTACCGACTGAGCTAACCGGGCTTCATGTGTATTGACATTTACAAAGAATATTAGCATCGATTGTAGGGGGCTTCATTTAAACAAAAAAATAAAACATTTCATTTCACAAAACCGCTGTGCATATAAATGATCTACGTCGCTCTTAATTATTGAATGAAGTTTGCCACTTTCTGTTATTGAAGGAAAATAAATTTCAAAACTCTAAAGTGAAATTTGATACTCGAAGATGAAAGCAGCAAAATAACAAATCTTCGCCCGATAAGGGACTTGAACCCTTGGCCCTCAGATTAAAAGTCTGATGCTCTACCGACTGAGCTAACCGGGCTTCGTGTACATGTATTTTGACATTTACAAAGAATATTAGCATCGATTGTAGGGGGCTTCATTTAAACAAAAAAATAAAACATTTCATTTCACAAAACCGCTGTGCATATAAATGATCTACGTCGCTCTTAATTATTGAATGAAGTTTGCCACTTTCTGTTATTGAAGGAAAATAAATTTCAAAACTCTAAAGTGAAATTTGATACTCGAAGATGAAACCAGCAAAATATTAAATCTTCGCCCGATAAGGGACTTGAACCCTTGGCCCTCAGATTAAAAGTCTGATGCTCTACCGACTGAGCTAACCGGGCTTCGTGTACATGTATATTGACATTTACAAAGAATATTAGCATCGATTGTAGGGGGCTTCATTTAAACAAAAAATAAAACATTTCATTTCACAAAACCACTGTGCATGTAATTTGAATTAAGTTTGCCACTTTCTGTAATTGAAGGAAAATAAATTTCAAAACTCTAAAGTGTAATTTGATACTCGAAGATGAAACCAGCAAAATATTAAATCTTCGCCCGATAAGGGACTTGAACCCTTGGCCCTCAGATTAAAAGTCTGATGCTCTACCGACTGAGCTAACCGGGCTTAATGTAGCTTAACATTTACAAAGAATATTACCTTCGATTGTAGGGGGCTTCATTTAAACAAAAGAATAAAACATTTCATTTCACAAAACCACTGTACATGTAAATGATCTACGTCGCTCTTAATTATTGAATGAAGTTTGCCACTTTCTGTTATTGAAGGAAAATAAATTTCAAAACTCTAAAGTGAAATTTGATACTCGAAGATGAAAGCAGCAAAATAACAAATCTTCGCCCGATAAGGGACTTGAACCCTTGGCCCTCAGATTAAAAGTCTGATGCTCTACCGACTGAGCTAACCGGGCTTCGTGTACATGTATTTTGACATTTACAAAGAATATTAGCATCGATTGTAGGGGGCTTCATTTAAACAAAAAAATAAAACATTTCATTTCACAAAACCGCTGTGCATATAAATGATCTACGTCGCTCTTAATTATTGAATGAAGTTTGCCACTTTCTGTAATTGAAGGAAAATAAATTTCAAAACTCTAAAGTGAAATTTGATACTCGAAGATGAAAGCAGCAAAATAACAAATCTTCGCCCGATAAGGGACTTGAACCCTTGGCCCTCAGATTAAAAGTCTGATGCTCTACCGACTGAGCTAACCGGGCTTCATGTAGCTTGACATTTACAAAGATATTACCATCGATTGTAGGGGGCTTCATTTAAACAAAAAATAAAACATTTCATTTCACAAAACCACTGTGCATGTAATTTGAATTAAGTTTGCCACTTTCTGTAATTGAAGGAAAATAAATTTCAAAACTCTGAAGTGCAATTTGATACTCGAAGATGAAACCAGCAAAATATTAAATCTTCGCCCGATAAGGGACTTGAACCCTTGGCCCTCAGATTAAAAGTCTGATGCTCTACCGACTGAGCTAACCGGGCTTCGTGTACATGTATATTGACATTTACAAAGAATATTAGCATCGATTGTAGGGGGCTTCATTTAAACAAAAAATAAAACATTTCATTTCACAAAACCACTGTGCATGTAATTTGAATTAAGTTTGCCACTTTCTGTAATGGAAGGAAAATAAATTTCAAAACTCTAAAGTGTAATTTGATACTCGAAGATGAAACCAGCAAAATATTAAATCTTCGCCCGATAAGGGACTTGAACCCTTGGCCCTCAGATTAAAAGTCTGATGCTCTACCGACTGAGCTAACCGGGCTTCATGTAGCTTGACATTTACAAAGATTATTAGCATCGATTGTAGGGGGCTTCATTTAAACAAAAAATAAAACATTTCATTTCACAAAACCACTGTACATGTAAATGATCTACGTCGCTCTTAATTATTGAATTAAGTTTGCCACTTTCTGTAATGGATGGGAAAATAAATTTCAAAACTCTAAAGTGAAATTTGATACTCGAAGATGAAACCAGCAAAATATTAAATCTTCGCCCGATAAGGGACTTGAACCCTTGGCCCTCAGATTAAAAGTCTGATGCTCTACCGACTGAGCTAACCGGGCTTCATGTGTATTGACATTTACAAAGAATATTAGCATCGATTGTAGGGGGCTTCATTTAAACAAAAAAAAAAAAACATTTCATTTCACTTCACAAAACCGCTGTGCATATAAATGATCTACGTCGCTCTTAATTATTGAATTAAGTTTGCCACTTTCTGTAATGGATGGGAAAATAAATTTCAAAACTCTAAAGTGTAATTTGATACTCGAAGATGAAACCAGCAAAATATTAAATCTTCGCCCGATAAGGGACTTGAACCCTTGGCCCTCAGATTAAAAGTCTGATGCTCTACCGACTGAGCTAACCGGGCTTCGTGTACATGTATTTTGACATTTACAAAGAATATTAGCTTCGATTGTAGGGGGCTTCATTTAAACAAAAGAATAAAACATTTCATTTCACAAAACCACTGTACATGTAAATGATCTACGTCGCTCTTAATTATTGAATTAAGTTTGCCACTTTCTGTAATGGATGGAAAATAAATTTCAAAACTCTAAAGTGAAATTTGATACTCGAAGATGAAACCAGCAAAATATTAAATCTTCGCCCGATAAGGGACTTGAACCCTTGGCCCTCAGATTAAAAGTCTGATGCTCTACCGACTGAGCTAACCGGGCTTCGTGTACATGTATATTGACATTTACAAAGAATATTAGCATCGATTGTAGGGGGCTTCATTTAAACAAAAAAATAAAACATTTCATTTCACAAAACCGCTGTGCATATAAATGATCTACGTCGCTCTTAATTATTGAATGAAGTTTGCCACTTTCTGTTATTGAAGGAAAATAAATTTCAAAACTCTAAAGTGAAATTTGATACTCGAAGATGAAACCAGCAAAATAATAAATCTTCGCCCGATAAGGGACTTGAACCCTTGGCCCTCAGATTAAAAGTCTGATGCTCTACCGGCTGAGCTAACCGGGCTTCGTGTACATGTATATTGACATTTACAAAGAATATTAGCATCGATTGTAGGGGGCTTCATTTAAACAAAAAATAAAACATTTCATTTCACAAAACCACTGTGCATGTAATTTGAATTAAGTTTGCCACTTTCTGTAATTGAAGGAAAATAAATTTCAAAACTCTAAAGTGAAATTTGATACTCGAAGATGAAACCAGCAAAATATTAAATCTTCGCCCGATAAGGGACTTGAACCCTTGGCCCTCAGATTAAAAGTCTGATGCTCTACCGACTGAGCTAACCGGGCTTCATGTAGCTTGACATTTACAAAGATATTAGCATCGATTGTAGGGGGCTTCATTTAAACAAAAAAATAAAACATTTCATTTCACAAAACCACTGTGCATGTAATTTGAATGAAGTTTGCCACTTTCTGTAATTGAAGGAAAATAAATTTCAAAACTCTGAAGTGCAATTTGATACTCGAAGATGAAACCAGCAAAATATTAAATCTTCGCCCGATAAGGGACTTGAACCCTTGGCCCTCAGATTAAAAGTCTGATGCTCTACCGACTGAGCTAACCGGGCTTCGTCTACATGTATATTGACATTTACAAAGAATATTAGCATCGATTGTAGGGGGCTTCATTTAAACAAAAAATAAAACATTTCATTTCACAAAACCACTGTGCATGTAATTTGAATTAAGTTTGCCACTTTCTGTAATGGAAGGAAAATAAATTTCAAAACTCTAAAGTGTAATTTGATACTCGAAGATGAAACCAGCAAAATATTAAATCTTCGCCCGATAAGGGACTTGAACCCTTGGCCCTCAGATTAAAAGTCTGATGCTCTACCGACTGAGCTAACCGGGCTTCATGTAGCTTAACATTTACAAAGATTATTAGCATCGATTGTAGGGGGCTTCATTTAAACAAAAAATAAAACATTTCATTTCACAAAACCACTGTACATGTAAATGATCTACGTCGCTCTTAATTATTGAATTAAGTTTGCCACTTTCTGTAATGGAAGGAAAATAAATTTCAAAACTCTAAAGTGCAATTTGATACTCGAAGATGAAACCAGCAAAATATTAAATCTTCGCCCGATAAGGGACTTGAACCCTTGGCCCTCAGATTAAAAGTCTGATGCTCTACCGACTGAGCTAACCGGGCTTCATGTGTATTGACATTTACAAAGAATATTAGCATCGATTGTAGGGGGCTTCATTTAAACAAAAAAAAAAAACATTTCATTTCACTTCACAAAACCACTGTGCATATAAATGATCTACGTCGCTCTTAATTATTGAATTAAGTTTGCCACTTTCTGTAATGGAAGGAAAATAAATTTCAAAACTCTAAAGTGTAATTTGATACTCGAAGATGAAAGCAGCAAAATATTAAATCTTCGCCCGATAAGGGACTTGAACCCTTGGCCCTCAGATTAAAAGTCTGATGCTCTACCGACTGAGCTAACCGGGCTTCGTGTACATGTATATTGACATTTACAAAGAATATTAGCATCGATTGTAGGGGGCTTCATTTAAACAAAAAAATAAAACATTTCATTTCACAAAACCACTGTACATGTAAATGATCTACGTCGCTCTTAATTATTGAATTAAGTTTGCCACTTTCTGTAATGGAAGGAAAATAAATTTCAAAACTCTAAAGTGAAATTTGATACTCGAAGATGAAACCAGCAAAATTTTAAATCTTCGCCCGATAAGGGACTTGAACCCTTGGCCCTCAGATTAAAAGTCTGATGCTCTACCGGCTGAGCTAACCGGGCTTCGTCTACATGTATATTGACATTTACAAAGAATATTAGCATCGATTGTAGGGGGCTTCATTTAAACAAAAAAATAAAACATTTCATTTCACAAAACCGCTGTGCATATAAATGATCTACGTCGCTCTTAATTATTGAATTAAGTTTGCCACTTTCTGTTATTGAAGGAAAATAAATTTCAAAACTCTAAAGTGAAATTTGATACTCGAAGATGAAAGCAGCAAAATAACAAATCTTCGCCCGATAAGGGACTTGAACCCTTGGCCCTCAGATTAAAAGTCTGATGCTCTACCGGCTCTACCGGCTGAGCTAACCGGGCTTCGTGTACATGTATATTGACATTTACAAAGAATATTAGCATCGATTGTAGGGGGCTTCATTTAAACAAAAAATAAAACATTTCATTTCACAAAACCACTGTGCATGTAATTTGAATTAAGTTTGCCACTTTCTGTAATTGAAGGAAAATAAATTTCAAAACTCTAAAGTGAAATTTGATACTCGAAGATGAAACCAGCAAAATATTAAATCTTCGCCCGATAAGGGACTTGAACCCTTGGCCCTCAGATTAAAAGTCTGATGCTCTACCGACTGAGCTAACCGGGCTTCATGTAGCTTAACATTTACAAAGATTATTACCATCGATTGTAGGGGGCTTCATTTAAACAAAAAATAAAACATTTCATTTCACAAAACCACTGTGCATGTAATTTGAATTAAGTTTGCCACTTTCTGTAATTGAAGGAAAATAAATTTCAAAACTCTAAAGTGAAATTTGATACTCGAAGATGAAACCAGCAAAATATTAAATCTTCGCCCGATAAGGGACTTGAACCCTTGGCCCTCAGATTAAAAGTCTGATGCTCTACCGACTGAGCTAACCGGGCTTCGTGTACATGTATATTGACATTTACAAAGAATATTAGCATCGATTGTAGGGGGCTTCATTTAAACAAAAAATAAAACATTTCATTTCACAAAACCACTGTGCATGTAATTTGAATTAAGTTTGCCACTTTCTGTAATTGAAGGAAAATAAATTTCAAAACTCTAAAGTGAAATTTGATACTCGAAGATGAAACCAGCAAAATATTAAATCTTCGCCCGATAAGGGACTTGAACCCTTGGCCCTCAGATTAAAAGTCTGATGCTCTACCGACTGAGCTAACCGGGCTTCATGTAGCTTAACATTTACAAAGATATTAGCATCGATTGTAGGGGGCTTCATTTAAACAAAAAATAAAACATTTCATTTCACAAAACCACTGTGTATGTAATTTGAATTAAGTTTGCCACTTTCTGTAATTGAAGGAAAATAAATTTCAAAACTCTAAAGTGAAATTTGATACTCGAAGATGAAACCAGCAAAATATTAAATCTTCGCCCGATAAGGGACTTGAACCCTTGGCCCTCAGATTAAAAGTCTGATGCTCTACCGACTGAGCTAACCGGGCTTCGTCTACATGTATATTGACATTTACAAAGAATATTAGCATCGATTGTAGGGGGCTTCATTTAAACAAAAAATAAAACATTTCATTTCACAAAACCACTGTGCATGTAATTTGAATGAAGTTTGCCACTTTCTGTAATTGAAGGAAAATAAATTTCAAAACTCTGAAGTGCAATTTGATACTCGAAGATGAAAGCAGCAAAATAAAAAATCTTCGCCCGATAAGGGACTTGAACCCTTGGCCCTCAGATTAAAAGTCTGATGCTCTACCGACTGAGCTAACCGGGCTTCGTGTACATGTATATTGACATTTACAAAGAATATTAGCATCGATTGTAGGGGGCTTCATTTAAACAAAAAAATAAAACATTTCATTTCACAAAACCACTGTGCATGTAATTTGAATTAAGTTTGCCACTTTCTGTAATTGAAGGAAAATAAATTTCAAAACTCTGAAGTGCAATTTGATACTCGAAGATGAAAGCAGCAAAATATTAAATCTTCGCCCGATAAGGGACTTGAACCCTTGGCCCTCAGATTAAAAGTCTGATGCTCTACCGACTGAGCTAACCGGGCTTCGTGTACATGTATATTGACATTTACAAAGAATATTAGCATCGATTGTAGGGGGCTTCATTTAAACAAAAAAATAAAACATTTCATTTCACAAAACCACTGTGCATATAAATGATCTACGTCGCTCTTAATTATTGAATGAAGTTTGCCACTTTCTGTAATTGAAGGAAAATAAATTTCAAAACTCTAAAGTGAAATTTGATACTCGAAGATGAAAGCAGCAAAATAACAAATCTTCGCCCGATAAGGGACTTGAACCCTTAGCGCTCAGATTAAAAGTCTGATGCTCTACCGGCTGAGCCTACATGTATATTGACATTTACAAAGAATATTAGCATCGATTGTAGGGGGCTTCATTTAAACAAAAAAATAAAACATTTCATTTCACAAAACCACTGTGCATGTAATTTGAATGAAGTTTGCCACTTTCTGTAATTGAAGGAAAATAAATTTCAAAACTCTAAAGTGCAATTTGATACTCGAAGATGAAACCAGCAAAATATTAAATCTTCGCCCGATAAGGGACTTGAACCCTTGGCCCTCAGATTAAAAGTCTGATGCTCTACCGACTGAGCTAACCGGGCTTCGTGTACATGTATATTGACATTTACAAAGAATATTAGCATCGATTGTAGGGGGCTTCATTTAAACAAAAAATAAAACATTTCATTTCACAAAACCACTGTGCATGTAATTTGAATTAAGTTTGCCACTTTCTGTAATTGAAGGAAAATAAATTTCAAAACTCTAAAGTGTAATTTGATACTCGAAGATGAAAGCAGCAAAATATTAAATCTTCGCCCGATAAGGGACTTGAACCCTTGGCCCTCAGATTAAAAGTCTGATGCTCTACCGACTGAGCTAACCGGGCTTCATGTATTGACATTTACAAAGAATATTAGCATCGATTGTAGGGGGCTTCATTTAAACAAAAATAAAACATTTCATTTCACAAAACCACTGTACATGTAAATGATCTACGTCGCTCTTAATTATTGAATTAAGTTTGCCACTTTCTGTAATGGATGGGAAAATAAATTTCAAAACTCTAAAGTGAAATTTGATACTCGAAGATGAAACCAGCAAAATATTAAATCTTCGCCCGATAAGGGACTTGAACCCTTGGCCCTCAGATTAAAAGTCTGATGCTCTACCGACTGAGCTAACCGGGCTTCATGTGTATTGACATTTACAAAGAATATTAGCATCGATTGTAGGGGGCTTCATTTAAACAAAAAAAAAAAACATTTCATTTCACAAAACCGCTGTGCATATAAATGATCTACGTCGCTCTTAATTATTGAATGAAGTTTGCCACTTTCTGTAATGGATGGAAAATAAATTTCAAAACTCTAAAGTGAAATTTGATACTCGAAGATGAAACCAGCAAAATATTAAATCTTCGCCCGATAAGGGACTTGAACCCTTGGCCCTCAGATTAAAAGTCTGATGCTCTACCGACTGAGCTAACCGGGCTTCATGTAGCCTAACATTTACAAAGATTATTACCATCGATTGTAGGGGGCTTCATTTAAACAAAAAATAAAACATTTCATTTCACAAAACCACTGTGCATGTAATTTGAATTAAGTTTGCCACTTTCTGTAATTGAAGGAAAATAAATTTCAAAACTCTAAAGTGAAATTTGATACTCGAAGATGAAACCAGCAAAATATTAAATCTTCGCCCGATAAGGGACTTGAACCCTTGGCCCTCAGATTAAAAGTCTGATGCTCTACCGACTGAGCTAACCGGGCTTCATGTAGCTTAATTTACAAAGATTATTAGCATCGATTGTAGGGGGCTTCATTTAAACAAAAAATAAAACATTTCATTTCACAAAACCACTGTGCATGTAATTTGAATTAAGTTTGCCACTTTCTGTAATTGAAGGAAAATAAATTTCAAAACTCTAAAGTGAAATTTGATACTCGAAGATGAAACCAGCAAAATATTAAATCTTCGCCCGATAAGGGACTTGAACCCTTGGCCCTCAGATTAAAAGTCTGATGCTCTACCGACTGAGCTAACCGGGCTTCGTCTACATGTATATTGACATTTACAAAGAATATTAGCATCGATTGTAGGGGGCTTCATTTAACAAAAAATAAAACATTTCATTTCACAAAACCACTGTGCATGTAATTTGAATTAAGTTTGCCACTTTCTGTAATTGAAGGAAAATAAATTTCAAAACTCTGAAGTGCAATTTGATACTCGAAGATGAAAGCAGCAAAATATTAAATCTTCGCCCGATAAGGGACTTGAACCCTTGGCCCTCAGATTAAAAGTCTGATGCTCTACCGACTGAGCTAACCGGGCTTCGTGTACATGTATATTGACATTTACAAAGAATATTAGCATCGATTGTAGGGGGCTTCATTTAAACAAAAAAATAAAACATTTCATTTCACAAAACCACTGTGCATGTAATTTGAATGAAGTTTGCCACTTTCTGTAATTGAAGGAAAATAAATTTCAAAACTCTGAAGTGCAATTTGATACTCGAAGATGAAAGCAGCAAAATAAAAAATCTTCGCCCGATAAGGGACTTGAACCCTTAGCGCTCAGATTAAAAGTCTGATGCTCTACCGGCTGAGCTAACCGGGCTTCGTGTACATGTTTATTGACATTTACAAAGAATATTAGCATCGATTGTAGGGGGCTTCATTTAAACAAAAAAATAAAACATTTCATTTCACAAAACCACTGTGCATGTAATTTGAATTAAGTTTGCCACTTTCTGTAATTGAAGGAAAATAAATTTCAAAACTCTGAAGTGCAATTTGATACTCGAAGATGAAAGCAGCAAAATATTAAATCTTCGCCCGATAAGGGACTTGAACCCTTGGCCCTCAGATTAAAAGTCTGATGCTCTACCGACTGAGCTAACCGGGCTTCGTGTACATGTATATTGACATTTACAAAGAATATTAGCATCGATTGTAGGGGGCTTCATTTAAACAAAAAATAAAACATTTCATTTCACAAAACCACTGTGCATATAAATGATCTACGTTGCTCTTAATTATTGAATGAAGTTTGCCACTTTCTGTAATTGAAGGAAAATAAATTTCAAAACTCTAAAGTGAAATTTATACTCGAAGATGAAAGCAGCAAAATAAAAAATCTTCGCCCGATAAGGGACTTGAACCCTTGGCCCTCAGATTAAAAGTCTGATGCTCTACCGACTGAGCTAACCGGGCTTCGTCTACATGTATATTGACATTTACAAAGAATATTAGCATCGATTGTAGGGGGCTTCATTTAAACAAAAAAATAAAACATTTCATTTCACAAAACCACTGTGCATGTAATTTGAATGAAGTTTGCCACTTTCTGTAATTGAAGGAAAATAAATTTCAAAACTCTAAAGTGCAATTTGATACTCGAAGATGAAAGCAGCAAAATAAAAAATCTTCGCCCGATAAGGGACTTTAACCCTTGGCCCTCAGATTAAAAGTCTGATGCTCTACCGACTGAGCTAACCGGGCTTCGTGTACATGTATATTGACATTTACAAAGAATATTAGCTTCGATTGTAGGGGGCTTCATTTAAACAAAAGAATAAAACATTTCATTTCACAAAACCACTGTACATGTAAATGATCTACGTCGCTCTTAATTATTGAATTAAGTTTGCCACTTTCTGTAATGGATGGGAAAATAAATTTCAAAACTCTAAAGTGAAATTTGATACTCGAAGATGAAACCAGCAAAATTTTAAATCTTCGCCCGATAAGGGACTTGAACCCTTGGCCCTCAGATTAAAAGTCTGATGCTCTACCGACTGAGCTAACCGGGCTTCGTGTACATGTATATTGACATTTACAAAGAATATTAGCATCGATTGTAGGGGGCTTCATTAAAAAAAAAATAAAACATTTCATTTCACAAAACCGCTGTGCATATAAATGATCTACGTCGCTCTTAATTATTGAATTAAGTTTGCCACTTTCTGTAATTGAAGGAAAATAAATTTCAAAACTCTAAAGTGTAATTTGATACTCGAAGATGAAAGCAGCAAAATATTAAATCTTCGCCCGATAAGGGACTTGAACCCTTGGCCCTCAGATTAAAAGTCTGATGCTCTACCGACTGAGCTAACCGGGCTTCGTGTACATGTATATTGACATTTACAAAGAATATTAGCATCGATTGTAGGGGGCTTCATTTAAACAAAAAAATAAAACATTTCATTTCACAAAACCACTGTGCATGTAATTTGAATTAAGTTTGCCACTTTCTGTAATTGAAGGAAAATAAATTTCAAAACTCTGAAGTGCAATTTGATACTCGAAGATGAAAGCAGCAAAATAAAAAATCTTCGCCCGATAAGGGACTTGAACCCTTGGCCCTCAGATTAAAAGTCTGATGCTCTACCGACTGAGCTAACCGGGCTTCGTGTACATGTATATTGACATTTACAAAGAATATTAGCATCGATTGTAGGGGGCTTCATTTAAACAAAAAAATAAAACATTTCATTTCACAAAACCACTGTGCATGTAATTTGAATGAAGTTTGCCACTTTCTGTAATTGAAGGAAAATAAATTTCAAAACTCTGAAGTGCAATTTGATACTCGAAGATGAAAGCAGCAAAATATTAAATCTTCGCCCGATAAGGGACTTGAACCCTTAGCCTCAGATTAAAAGTCTGATGCTCTACCGGCTGAGCTAACCGGGCTTCGTGTACATGTATATTGCCATTTACAAAGAATATTAGCTTCGATTGTAGGGGGCTTCATTTAAACAAAAGAATAAAACATTTCATTTCACAAAACCACTGTGCATATAAATGATCTACGTTGCTCTTAATTATTGAATGAAGTTTGCCACTTTCTGTTATTGAAGGAAAATAAATTTCAAAACTCTAAAGTGAAATTTATACTCGAAGATGAAAGCAGCAAAATAAAAAATCTTCGCCCGATAAGGGACTTGAACCCTTAGCGCTCAGAATAAAAGTCTGATGCTCTACCGGCTGAGCTAACCGGGCTTCGTCTACATGTATATTGACATTTACAAAGAATATTAGCATCGATTGTAGGGGGCTTCATTTAAACAAAAAAATAAAACATTTCATTTCACAAAACCACTGTGCATGTAATTTGAATGAAGTTTGCCACTTTCTGTAATTGAAGGAAAATAAATTTCAAAACTCTGAAGTGCAATTTGATACTCGAAGATGAAAGCATCAAAATAAAAAATCTTCGCCCGATAAGGGACTTTAACCCTTAGCGCTCAGATTAAAAGTCTGATTCTCTACCGGCTGAGCTAACCGGGCTTCGTGTACATGTATATTGACATTTACAAAGAATATTAGCTTCGATTGTAGGGGGCTTCATTTAAACAAAAGAATAAAACATTTCATTTCACAAAACCACTGTACATGTAAATGATCTACGTCGCTCTTAATTATTGAATTAAGTTTGCCACTTTCTGTAATGGATGGGAAAATAAATTTCAAAACTCTAAAGTGAAATTTGATACTCGAAGATGAAACCAGCAAAATTTTAAATCTTCGCCCGATAAGGGACTTGAACCCTTGGCCCTCAGATTAAAAGTCTGATGCTCTACCGACTGAGCTAACCGGGCTTCGTGTACATGTATATTGACATTTACAAAGAATATTAGCATCGATTGTAGGGGGCTTCATTTAAAAAAAAATAAAACATTTCATTTCATTTCACAAAACCGCTGTGCATATAAATGATCTACGTCGCTCTTAATTATTGAATTAAGTTTGCCACTTTCTGTAATTGAAGGAAAATAAATTTCAAAACTCTAAAGTGAAATTTGATACTCGAAGATGAAAGCAGCAAAATAACAAATCTTCGCCCGATAAGGGACTTGAACCCTTGGCCCTCAGATTAAAAGTCTGATGCTCTACCGACTGAGCTAACCGGGCTTCATGTAGCTTGACATTTACAAAGATATTAGCATCGATTGTAGGGGGCTTCATTTAAACAAAAAATAAAACATTTCATTTCACAAAACCACTGTGCATGTAATTTGAATGAAGTTTGCCACTTTCTGTAATTGAAGGAAAATAAATTTCAAAACTCTGAAGTGCAATTTGATACTCGAAGATGAAACCAGCAAAATATTAAATCTTCGCCCGATAAGGGACTTGAACCCTTGGCCCTCAGATTAAAAGTCTGATGCTCTACCGACTGAGCTAACCGGGCTTCGTGTACATATTGACATTTACAAAGAATATTAGCATCGATTGTAGGGGGCTTCATTTAAACAAAAAAATAAAACATTTCATTTCACAAAACCACTGTGCATGTAATTTGAATTAAGTTTGCCACTTTCTGTAATTGAAGGAAAATAAATTTCAAAACTCTGAAGTGCAATTTGATACTCGAAGATGAAAGCAGCAAAATAACAAATCTTCGCCCGATAAGGGACTTGAACCCTTGGCCCTCAGATTAAAAGTCTGATGCTCTACCGACTGAGCTAACCGGGCTTCGTGTACATGTATATTGACATTTACAAAGAATATTAGCATCGATTGTAGGGGCTTCATTAAAAAAAAAAAAAAATTTCATTTCATTTCACAAAACCGCTGTGCATATAAATGATCTACGTCGCTCTTAATTATTGAATTAAGTTTGCCACTTTCTGTAATTGAAGGAAAATAAATTTCAAAACTCTAAAGTGAAATTTGATACTCGAAGATGAAAGCAGCAAAATAACAAATCTTCGCCCGATAAGGGACTTGAACCCTTGGCCCTCAGATTAAAAGTCTGATGCTCTACCGACTGAGCTAACCGGGCTTCATGTAGCTTGACATTTACAAAGATATTAGCATCGATTGTAGGGGGCTTCATTTAAACAAAAAATAAAACATTTCATTTCACAAAACCACTGTGCATGTAATTTGAATGAAGTTTGCCACTTTCTGTAATTGAAGGAAAATAAATTTCAAAACTCTAAAGTGTAATTTGATACTCGAAGATGAAACCAGCAAAATATTAAATCTTCGCCCGATAAGGGACTTGAACCCTTGGCCCTCAGATTAAAAGTCTGATGCTCTACCGACTGAGCTAACCGGGCTTCGTGTACATATTGACATTTACAAAGAATATTAGCATCGATTGTAGGGGGCTTCATTTAAACAAAAAAATAAAACATTTCATTTCACAAAACCACTGTGCATGTAATTTGAATTAAGTTTGCCACTTTCTGTAATTGAAGGAAAATAAATTTCAAAACTCTAAAGTGAAATTTGATACTCGAAGATGAAAGCAGCAAAATAACAAATCTTCGCCCGATAAGGGACTTGAACCCTTGGCCCTCAGATTAAAAGTCTGATGCTCTACCGACTGAGCTAACCGGGCTTCATGTAGCTTGACATTTACAAAGAATATTAGCATCGATTGTAGGGGGCTTCATTTAAACAAAAAATAAAACATTTCATTTCACAAAACCACTGTGCATGTAATTTGAATTAAGTTTGCCACTTTCTGTAATTGAAGGAAAATAAATTTCAAAACTCTAAAGTGAAATTTGATACTCGAAGATGAAAGCAGCAAAATATTAAATCTTCGCCCGATAAGGGACTTGAACCCTTGGCCCTCAGATTAAAAGTCTGATGCTCTACCGACTGAGCTAACCGGGCTTCGTGTACATGTATATTGACATTTACAAAGAATATTAGCATCGATTGTAGGGGGCTTCATTTAAACAAAAAATAAAACATTTCATTTCACAAAACCACTGTGCATGTAATTTGAATGAAGTTTGCCACTTTCTGTAATTGAAGGAAAATAAATTTCAAAACTCTGAAGTGCAATTTGATACTCGAAGATGAAAGCAGCAAAATATTAAATCTTCGCCCGATAAGGGACTTGAACCCTTGGCCCTCAGATTAAAAGTCTGATGCTCTACCGGCTGAGCTAACCGGGCTTCGTGTACATGTATATTGACATTTACAAAGAATATTAGCTTCGATTGTAGGGGGCTTCATTTAAACAAAAAATAAAACATTTCATTTCACAAAACCACTGTGCATATAAATGATCTACGTCGCTCTTAATTATTGAATGAAGTTTGCCACTTTCTGTAATTGAAGGAAAATAAATTTCAAAACTCTAAAGTGAAATTTGATACTCGAAGATGAAAGCAGCAAAATAACAAATCTTCGCCCGATAAGGGACTTGAACCCTTGGCCCTCAGATTAAAAGTCTGATGCTCTACCGACTGAGCTAACCGGGCTTCGTGTACATGTATATTGACATTTACAAAGAATATTAGCATCGATTGTAGGGGGCTTCATTTAAACAAAAAAATAAAACATTTCATTTCACAAAACCACTGTGCATGTAATTTGAATGAAGTTTGCCACTTTCTGTAATTGAAGGAAAATAAATTTCAAAACTCTAAAGTGAAATTTGATACTCGAAGATGAAACCAGCAAAATATTAAATCTTCGCCCGATAAGGGACTTGAACCCTTGGCCCTCAGATTAAAAGTCTGATGCTCTACCGACTGAGCTAACCGGGCTTCATGTAGCTTAACATTTACAAAGATTATTAGCATCGATTGTAGGGGGCTTCATTTAAACAAAAAATAAAACATTTCATTTCACAAAACCACTGTGCATGTAATTTGAATGAAGTTTGCCACTTTCTGTAATTGAAGGAAAATAAATTTCAAAACTCTAAAGTGCAATTTGATACTCGAAGATGAAAGCAGCAAAATATTAAATCTTCGCCCGATAAGGGACTTGAACCCTTGGCCCTCAGATTAAAAGTCTGATGCTCTACCGACTGAGCTAACCGGGCTTCGTGTACATGTATATTGACATTTACAAAGAATATTAGCATCGATTGTAGGGGGCTTCATTTAAACAAAAAAATAAAACATTTCATTTCACAAAACCACTGTGCATGTAATTTGAATGAAGTTTGCCACTTTCTGTAATTGAAGGAAAATAAATTTCAAAACTCTGAAGTGCAATTTGATACTCGAAGATGAAAGCAGCAAAATATTAAATCTTCGCCCGATAAGGGACTTGAACCCTTGGCCCTCAGATTAAAAGTCTGATGCTCTACCGACTGAGCTAACCGGGCTTCGTGTACATGTATATTGACATTTACAAAGAATATTAGCATCGATTGTAGGGGGCTTCATTTAAACAAAAAAATAAAACATTTCATTTCACAAAACCACTGTGCATGTAATTTGAATTAAGTTTGCCACTTTCTGTAATTGAAGGAAAATAAATTTC